>PVIR01003540.1:0-60478 GCA_004026965.1 Petromus typicus
ACCCGGGCCCTTGCGCTTGCAAGACAGGCGCCGGAACCACTGAGCTAACTCCCCGGCCCTGATTTAGTCGATTCTTAATGAAGCCGTAGACGTGTATGAGTGTCTTGTGGCACCTGTCACCTTCTTTTTCTGCCACACTTGGGTGTGATGAGGTAAAGATTCTGAGGCTGGGCAAACAGAAACCACTGAGCCCCACGCATCGTCAGGGGGACCAGGTCTGGATTCCGTCAGAGCTCAGCTGTGTGGGGCACGAATTGCTGCACCTGATCAAAGATTGCCTCAACTTCTGACATCTTCTCTTGAGGTACAGACACCATTTTACCTATTCCTTACACTTTATGTTACAGAGAAACTTCATAAGAAAATCGTAGCTAAAGCAGGGTTTCCCCACGTCACCTGGGCCTCCACCAGGCCCCTCAGAGCCAGCTGTACACCTAGGGTACACTGTGTGGTTCCAGTCAGTGTCCACACTGCAGGATTAAGTGCCTGCTGGTCACCTCAGGGCTCACCCAGTGTTGAACATTCTGCAGTCCCAGCAGATGCACCACACCACGCATTTCCATCAGAGCGTCTCACAGAATACTCTCCTGTGCCGCGCCTGCCACTCTTTCCCGTTCCGGGAAACTGCCAGTCCACTCCTTGGCCGCGGTGCGGCCTTTCCCAGCAGGCTGGGTTGTTGGAATCCTGCAGTCTGCAGCCTCTGCCACTTCAGGACACACAGTGGGCTCCGCTCCCTGGGCACTCTCAGGGCTTGAGAACCAGTTTCTTTGTATGCTAATAATCTGTGGTTTGTCTACTCCTCCTGTGAAGATACCTTTGTTGCTTCCAACTTGGGGCAATTATCAAAAACACTCTTCTAAACAGTCACAGATACATTTTTAATTTTTTTCATTTATTGAGTTTATTGGTACATTTTAGTTACACATTATGGTCACATTCAACATTATAGATTTGTACCTGTGTATGATATATCTTGGTTCTCATTTTCCCCCTTTCCTTTGCCCTACCTACCATCCCTATCACCTGTATACATCAGCTTTGTTTCCATTTTTTATTTTTACCAACAACTTTTTTCTTACTCCTCTTTACTATCTCCTGTCCTCTTCACTTTTCAATTTTGGACGTTTTCTTCTTATTTATAATACCTGTCATACATTCTGGACCACGTTAACAACTTCAATTTCTCATACTGGAGAGATGATAAAATATTTACACATCTGTGTCCTATTTATTTCACTTATATGAGCATGTCCTCAAGATGCATTCATTTAAGTTCACAGGCCTCTAACTTATCATTCCTCATGGCTAAATGATACTCTATCATATATATATACATATAAAACACATCTTCTTATCTAGACTCCAGTTGATGGGCATTTGGGCTGTTTCCAAGATTTAACTATCAAAAACTGAGTGCTCTAAACATGGGTGCACATATATCACTGTGATATGATTCTTTTAATTCTTTCATGCATATACCTACCCAGGGAATAGCGGGGTCAAATGAGACCTCTAATCATAATTTTTTTGAAGAATTTCCACAGAGGTTGCACCAATCTGCATTCCCACCAACAGTGGAGACCAGCTCCTTTCTCCTGCAGCCCCTCCAGCTTTTCTTGTTCATTGATTTCGTGGTAGCAGCCATTCTCTCTGGAGTGATGTGGCATCTCAGGGTTGTTTCATGTGCGTCTCTTGAATGATCAGCAATGTTGAACATTTTTTCATGTTTCACACAGAAGTTGGCGAGGAGGTGCTCTTTGTATAAACCCACACAGAATCTGGCCTTATTAGGAGTGTCATTGGGGTGTGTTTCCTATGCTGCTGCTGATCTGTGAGCTAAATGTCTAGAAACCATCCTGCTGAAGCCACTGGGCCAGAATGCTCATGAGGTTTTCTCTCTGACAGGGAGAAAACATCCACCTGCATTCAGGCCCTACCTCTTCTTCAGGGGCTTGTGCTCTCCCTCACCCCTCACGGTGCTGGTCTTTCCCTCTTGCCTAATTATGGATAATCATTCCAGCTTGATTGTCAGTTTTTCTGCATCTTGGTGGGAAGCTAACAGTAAATGCAAAATACCAGAATGTTCCAGCAGGCCCAGTGTATATGCAAAATACTGGGATAATGTCCTGGTCTGGTGAGAACCTTAAACTCTTGGATAGGCTATCTTGCCCTCAGCTGTCCCAGCATGTAGCTTCTGAACCCATTGCCCTCCTCCCTGGCCACTCAGCTTCTGGCTGAGACCATGTGCAGAATGTGTGGTATTGAGGCCAGCACCAAACCCAAAGCTGTCTGGAGCCACAGAAGCCGGGATGTAGCAAAGGTGGTCACTGAGGCACAGGCTGTGTTTGGCTCCTGGCCACATTGGACTCACCCAGTCCATCTTTTTCTGCTGGGCTTGCAGAAGACTGGAGAGGGCAGGACTGTGGGGTTAGAGTTGGACAGTGACCAGTGTCTCTCATCACATGCTGGAGAGTCTTTGGCTCCCCATTTCTTCAGGGGCCCCCCAGTTCCTGCTCTATATGCGTATAGGTTGGTAGAATGACCGGAGGGACATGGTCACGGGCTTGGCTGCAAGACCTGGTGGTTTCAAAGTTCTGGACAAAGAGGACATGGTAACCGCCTGGGACTTACATTCTAACCTATTAAGTGAGGTAGTGAGAGTAACCAGTGAGCTGAGATGCTACCCAGGTGGTTTGGAGAAGGAGCCTCATGCCTGACGCACACTATGCCTTCAGGAGTCACAGCAACTGACCCTGAGCGAGGCGGTGAGTAGGTAGTGTTCAGATGTGCACAGGGCCATAGAAATGTTCGTCTCTTTAAGTCCACAGCAGCAGGACACTGGTGTCCAGGACCTCCAGGTCCTTTCTCTACAGCCCATTTTGTCTGGCTGCCTGTCCACACCTCCTCTGGGAACAGGTTCCCTGCATCCTGTGGTGATTTATCCACACCTGGGGAAGCCAGTCCGGGGCTGGATCTAATTCTCCCGGTAAGCTGTGAGCAGCAGCTGCAGTTCTCACTAAAAGGGAGAGAGTACGTCCCAGGACGGCCCAGGGCACAGCACTGCTGGGCCTCCAGAGCAGCTGAGGTCCTTTCCCGGCCGACCGAGCCAAGTCCGGGTCCCGGGCTGGCAGTGCGCCTGGGGTCCCGTGTCCTGCACTGTGTCGACGTGCAGCCCGTGCTGCTCCTCATCTTCTGTTCCTCCACTTGCTCGGTGCAGAGTGGGGAGAAGGGAGCCCGGCCTGGCACCTGCTCTTAGTCATTGTCACCTCTGGCTGTCATCGTGGAGTGGGTACAACCTCCTGTCTTAATCTGAGTCTTTTCTGGAAAATGGAAAATATTCTGATTCTTTTTGTATGGAATTGTAATATAATATTTTACTTAATTTCTTTGAAATATAATTAGTTGCTCAATTCTACACAAGTTTAAAGGAAAAGCGAAACATTTCTAGAGCCGACTTTTAGACAGTTTTGTGTTCTCCTCATTAATCTTCAGAGGTTTTGTGTAGATATGAAGATGATGTGATTGTGTTCTCAGCAGAGGAAGTGGGAATGTGGCACTGGACCCTCTAGGAGGCCTTTGCCCGAGGCATGCGTGTGCAGTGGGTGGGGACGCACTGCCCTGGTGCTGGGCAGGGCTGGGCAGCCTGTGGGGTGGGCAGTGTGGCAGAGGCCTCTCAAAATCAGGCTAAATGAAGCAAGAAGGGGTGGGACGAAGGGTACCTTCGAAGGGCACCATATCAAGAGTAATGTTGACATTGATGTCATTTCCACTCTAGAAAATTGTTGACAAATAAGATCTCAGCGGGGCCTCTGTAAATACTGGGGACACAGAGCCCTAATAACTTGCTACCGATGTTTATCTTTGTTCTGGCTAAGGAGGATGACTTCCGCCCCTCTGCCAAGGGCCCGAGACCCACATTTTAGGAGGAGAGGACCTATAGGTCAGCAGTGATCCAATTCTGATTCTGCTGCTGTAAGAAATAGCCATGGAAGAAAGTAAATCAGAATAGACAGCTATGATTTTTATTTTCTTTCTAAAGAAACTGAATCCAGACGTTTGATCCAACCTTTTATTTTTGGAAAGTACGTGCTTCCATGTGAACACCTCATGTTTCCTGACGTTGTTTTGTAAGTTCTTCCAGAGAGGACTGCGCTCAGCTTGCAGCAGCTGAAGGATGAGTGTGAGGTCGGGGCCCAGCGGCACCTCCATCTCCGCCGGAGAGTCCTCACCCGCACAGCCCTCCCTGCCCTGAGCCCCAGAGTGAGGAACCGCCCCGTCCGAGCCTCTGTCCTTTATTCTGCTCGCTACAAGACAATGTGCAGAGTATTTTTCTCTTTGCCCACTATGCATGTAAATTAGACGGAAATGACCTTGGATTTAAAAGACAATCTTAACAACTCTGGAATTAAGTGATAAAAAATAAGTGTTCATAAATAAATGAAACACATGGGCAAAGTCTTGCCACTGTGAATGCCACTTTGATCTCTTTTCGAGTGGACACGGGAATAATTTTAATTCAGTTAGAAAGTTTCAAGGTCTTCCTTCCCTGCCCCCGTCTGCCATTTCTAGCAAATCAAAATCCAAAGATGCACTTCTTTTTATTTTAGTTTTTGCTTTCTTTGATCATTTCATTGAACTGTTGTATAATTAGAAGGAAAACCACAAAAGCTTCCATGACTGATGAAGACAACATGTATAAAAATTAAGTACTGTATTCAATTTTAAGAAAATACCCGGGAAGCCCGTACAGGGAAATCTGTGACAAATGAAAATACGCGCATTTTCTACATTATCTGGGAGGCTGTGAGAAACGCGAATTATCTGTGCGACCCAGAGCTGCCCATCAGAAGGCTGGACTCGAAGGGCTGTGGCTGCTGTCTCCAGAGCCCCCGGGGCTGATGCCTCAGGGGTCTCCTGGGGTCCTTGCTGGGTGTACTGTGCTTTGGCATTGCCCAGATGTGAGGTGGTGGGTGTCCATGGTTGGTCACTGGTGATTATTGAAGTTCTTCAGCTGCTTGCCCTGAGGGGCGGTGGCCCTCTGAGTACTGTGCACGCACTGGCTTCTCTTCACACATAGGCTGCAGGGCAGATGCGAGCCGCTCTGGCCAGGATCCCTAAGCGCAGTGTCCGGCTTGCCTCCCCTCTGCCCTTCCCTCTCTCAGTGGTCTGAGGGTCACCTGGCCAGTGTGGGCCACTTCAGCCTATGCAAGGACCAGGAATGGAGGTGGTAGAGAGCTATGGCCCCAATCCGGTGCAAGACAGCACTCACCACAGACTTGGATCCACATCCAGACACTTCCGGGGGACAGGAAAGGGTTCGGTTGCGGAGGAAGGAGTCCTGGAGGTGCCCTCTGGTCTTTATTCCCCTCACAGCAGGCCCCTCTCAGAAGCTGCACGAGCCCTGCCTCCCCACCCCATCCCTGGTCACCGCGGTCTTCACTAATGGGGGCAGAACCAGTTTGAGTCCCTGGAGCTGTGGTGTTTACTCTTTAAACTGACGGTTATTATTGTTTGATTTTTCTTACTTCAAAATTAACCAATGCTAATGTTGGAAAATATGGGAATACATGTAGAACAGAAATCTTACACCCCTGACATTGGGGCACTGAGCCTGAGGCAGCTCTGGCAGGCTCCCCCTCGCAGTCCCCTGTGGCCAGCTGGGACTTTCCCAGTAACGTGCTGGACACAGCAGGAATGCTATTGGGCTCCGCAGAAATCCTCCCTCCATCTCACTGTCATGTGGAACACTGTGCCTTCCAAGAATTGGCTCCTACTGAGCAAACTGTGTATTGCTCTGTGCTTGGAATATTCAGAAATATAAAATTCTTTCTAAATTTCAGAATACTTTGAAGAATCCCTCTGGATGTAGGAGTTTAACTTTAGCAACAGGACAATATAGATATCTGGTATTAAAAATAGTTTACATTTTATAAACAACAGTAGATTTATATTCACTTTGAAACTAATAGAGGAAAGATGCAGGCCTTGTTACATATTTATTATAATAAAGGTAACTGTGCGTCAATGCCTGGGCATTTCCACAGTGAGCCCGTAGCCCCTGAGCTGCATAGCCAATGATGTTAGTATGGCTCCCTGTGCCAAGTTATCTGTGTATTTTGATCTTGGTTACTAGTGTTCCTGTCTTGTAGCCTAGAGCTGGACCTTGTGGGGATTATGGCTGGAGTCTTAGTTGGCTCTTGTGTTTCACAATGCACAACCTGTCTGTAAAACACAGATGGTGTGATGGTTCCGCTTAAGTGTCAGCTTACACAAAGGTTACTGGACCAAATAGTTCTAGCACATTCATCCACTGCTATGGGTGGGGGCAGGTGGAGATGGGTCCGCGAGGCGCCACCTTCGAGGGCATGTCCCTGCTGCCACGCCTTCCCGTGCTCTGCTTTCCAGCCACCATAAGAGGAGCATCTTGGCTTCAACATGCCCTTGTGCTGTGAAGTTCCTGCCTTGGAGCCCAAGGGAGGACATGGGCTAAAACCTCTGGAAGCACCACCCAAGTCAATGTGCCTCCTTCAACTTGCACAAGTTGGGTATTTTGTCCTCAATGCAGAAAACCCAGTAGACATTTGATCAAAACACCAACCCCAGACACACACAGGGTATAGGGAGCCTTTGGTCTGGCTCAGGCCCGGCCTGACCCTACAGGTCAGGACCTCGCCTTGGACCTCCCTGCAGCCCTGTGTCTTCACTCTTGGCCCAGCGCCTCCTCCCTGGGGTTGGCTGGACACTGGTGCTCTTGGAGCACGTACTTAGTAGTTTACACACGTCAGAGGGAAGGGCCATGTGCCAGAGAGGGACAGAGGCATCGCTGGTGGCGTCATCCGGCAGATTTCTGGACCGGAACAGCATACACTGTAGGTCTGTGTGAAAAGGACTAGAGAAATGGGCCTTGCTTGAGGAATGAGAACACCGAGGACATCCTTCTGCAGCTTCAGCAGGGCCCTAGAAAGCCAGTGTATGCAAGTGGTGCAGAGGCCAGCTTGCCTGGTGCTGCAGACTGGCTTTGGGCAAGGGCTCGTGTGCTGGAGCCTGAGGCCACAGGGCCATGAGGGTGGCTGTGGACCCTGCAGTAAAGGGAGGGATGGACGCGCAGGCAAAATACTTGCTCCTGGGTTGGGGATTTGGCTCAGTGGTTCCGGTGCCTGTCTTGCAAGCGCAAGGACCCGGGTTCAATCCCCGGTTAACCACATACCACACTGGGTGTGGAGACTCATGCCCAGCAGCAACCAATACCACATACCACAGTGCTCGGTGTGGTGGCTCATGCCTGTAATCCCAGCACTCAGGAGGCAGAGGCAGGAGGATTGCTGTGATGTGAGTTGGAGGCTGAGCTCAGGGCCAGCCTGAACTACAAAGCGAGACCCTGTCTCAAAAACAAAACAAAACAAAACAAAACAAAAAACTTGCTCCTGGAAATGACGGTACAGTTGGCCTGATGGGAACAGCTAAAGGGGACACAAAGACTCTCAGATGGCACCACTGGGGGCAAGTGTGGCACAGGGCACTGACTGCCTTGCAGGTTGTGGTGGCAACAGTGACAGGGCCTTGGCAGGGGCCTGCAGTGGTAAACAGACTGGCCATGCACGTCAGAGCTGTGAGCAGGCTGTGAAAACCAGATGCCCAGGCCAGCCCACTGGGATGAGAGTCTGGAGGCAGAGGGGACATGGAGGCCACCAGAGAGTTCCCTCAGGAGGACAAGGGTCCACAGGGTGTTAGGTGGTCTCCATGACCTTGTATGTGAACAAGTCATGTGTATTGGAGACCTACTCCTGGGTTTCACCTTCTCAGTCCTCTGGATGGGGCCTGAACAGACTGGTGTACTCTGCTGGTCTTTCTCTCACTTTCTGATGAGAACCTTGCTTTACCAGTAAAGTCACCCCTTCAAGGCCCAGCAGCTTTGCTACACATAAAGGAAAATGTTCATATTTAAAGTTCCACTTGGTGATAAGGCTGGTAGCCCTGGCCTTGCTGTTACATTGCAGCTCGGGGAAGAGCTTTGTGCTTGACAGAGGAGAAGTAGTGACGAGCAAGCCCTGGGAACCGAAAAGAAGGAGCAGGTGCTGGGCACTGTCCCCAGGTGCTCAATTGTACTTTGGGGCTTTCTGGAAGCCGAGATGGTGTCCACTGTGGGATGTACCAAAAGCAAAAGGAAACCTGCTGCCAGTTGAGATGCGATGGATACTCTCTCATCTTTAGAATTCCTATTTTAGACTTACTAGAGGAACTTTTAAAGGCTTATTTAGAAAATGATTTCGTTGATTGAAAGTATGTGTTTCTGGGTGAAATGTGCACACCCTTGCCCACCCAGAGGGTGCCCAGGTTGTCACTCCAGACACCTCAAACCCTCTCTGTGGACGTGTGCACCAGCTACCTGGTCTGATCACCGTGCACTTTTCCTCTCTCACCAGTTTGAGGCAAGTGCAACATGCACTATGCTCTGGTTTGTTTGCCTTTTTGTGACCACTGCAGTGGTTTTGAGATTTGTCTGTGGTTCTGTGTATTTCCTGTGCTTCTATCCCATAATTTGTATGCATAATTGTATACTGTGTGCACATAACACAATTTATTTGATAAAAATCATGTTTGGACTGTTTAACAGATCCATGTACATTCTTGTGCTACTCATTTTAGGAAAATAAATTTAACTACTCTTGGATAAATATGTTAAAGGTGATTTTATTCTTATGAGGGGAATATTACTAGGGGGAAGGACAGCTTTTATGCAACTTGCCAACATTTGATGTTCGTACTTTTCATTTGAGACATTCTAGCAGGCGGGTAGTGATGTTTCACTGTGCCTAGTTTGCAATTCATGATGTTGAATAGCTGTTGTCCTTTTCAGGTGCTTCTTGGTCAGTCATGTCGCCCTTATTGAGAAGTGTCTGTACAGGATTAAGATCAGGCTGCTTGGTTGATTTGTAGGAACTCAGAATCTTTGTCAGAAGATTTCTACCCAAAATATATATACACTTCAGGAAAAGAAAAAGAAGTGTAGATATTTTAGTATTATATTTATTGAGGCATCAGGAATTAATACAAGTTACTTTTGGCCTGTACCAGAGGTACTGAGAGTGATGGCCATGAGCTTCTAGACATTTATGTCTGACAAACTGTGGCTTGGTTAACCTTTGTCATTGTGATTGCTACATGTACATTTTCAGTTTCTTCTCTACGGGCTGGCAGTGTGGTGGGTTTTCTGTGATATACAACATCCTCTAGGGTCCCTCACTTGGGGATAATGCCATCTGTTGAAAAAGCATCATCTTATTTTTCTTTTTCTGAAGTGTGTATACATTTTTGATGGATTCTACATAAATCTGATATACAAATTTCAGATATATGTATATCATATATAGATAGATAATATAAATATGGTACCCTCAATCAGTAGTCTGCTTTTTTCTTTCTTACTTGTATCTTGGTGAATAGTTGCTCCAAATTTTATGAAGTCAAATTTATCAAACAGTCCAAAGACCTTTGTCTAGTTTAATATCACAATTTGTATTTTCCTGTTTTCTCTTACAGCCTTTACAGTTTTAGATTTTATTTTGTATTTCTAGTGGATCTTAGATATTTTTGGTACATGTTAAACCTTTAACTGGAATAGAAGTATCTATCTCATTGTTCTAGAATCATTTGTTGGAAAACTTCCTCAGTTCACTGCTTTAGTGCCTTGTCAAATATTAGTTGGACATAACATTTTGAATCTACTTATGGACTCACTATTCTTTTTCGCTTGTCTGTTTAGCTCTCCTTATTCCATTAACAGACTGTGCAGGTCCATTATAGACCTTCGTAGTAACTTTCCCAACTTGGTAATGTTAGTCCTTCAGCTGTTCTTTTGAATATCTTGTACATTTTTCAATAAAATTATTACTAAGTATGCTATGTTTCTAATATTATAAGAAATTACATTTTAAATAGTTTTAAAATATTCTCTTGAAATATATAAAAACACAATGAAATTGCGTGTTCACTTTGCTTTGTAGATGGCATAGGACTTCTTCTGTGACTAAAGACAGTTTTATATCTTTCTTTGCAGAACTTATTACTTTTCATTCTTACCTGAACTGCATTGCCCCAGGCCTCTGTTATCATGATATTAGTTCCAAGCATTCAATCCTTTATCACAAGTATGATATCATCTATTGTCATTTTAAAATTGTATTCTCAATCAGCCAGAAAAGATTGCTCTGCTAGTCTGTTTTCTGACAGTTTTGCCATTTAAATAATGAAATGGTCCTTCTTAATTAAAAATGAAAAACTAAATCTTCTTTTCCAAAGATTAATAGTTTTACTACCACTGAAAAATCTCCATTTAGGAAATAATGACACAGGTTTTTCTCTTATACGAGCAACTAAAAGTATAAATAATTTAAAGAGCAAACTAAGAGATAGCTTATAGATGGAAACTGGGAGATAGACTTTGTGAAGCTATGAGAGGGACCTGGGGATGAGGGGACAGGAAGGGAGGGGCGTGAGGAGGAGAATGGGTCAAGATGGCATATGTATGTATAACAGCTCCTCAGGTGAGTGTATTTATTATGTATCACAAATAAACACCCGTAAGGGTTGTAAAACAGAACGGGTGTGACTGGTAATGCTTCCTACCAAACCTCCCAGGCCTCCACTTAGAAACTTCCAGGAACCCACATTTAGCACGACAGTCATTTGAGGTTTTTATTTTTTAAAGTTCCTAGTCATGAGACAGTCAATTGCCATCATTTGTAGTCCTTTTATGTCCTTTCTGGTTGTCAGGCAGTTGGGATAAGTTCTCAGACATGTGCAAATGTACTGACACTTGCTAGGTTGAAAAATGAATATTTTTTAAAGGTTCTACCAACTTGAAGGAGGCAATGTGGTTCTAAAACTTGAAATCTGTGCCGGCAAGTTAGAAGTGGAATTGTGCAACTGATATTTAAACAGGAAATATGTGGGGAAACTGTTAGCATGTGCTAGTGGCAGGCCAAGGCTGCCGTCTGCTGCTCTCCAGGACAGCGCGGGAGCAGAGAAGCTCAGAACAGAAGCAGAGGCTCTGGGGAGAGTGAGCGGTGAGGTTTCACTCATGCTCAAGGGCAGAGCTGTCTCCTTGGGGCTCTAGATGCCTTTGGCACATCTAGGAAGCGATGCCAAGAATGGGAACATTTAGAGGTGATTTGTAAAGTCGGTAGTTTGGGTGGCAATGAATGCAATGTGCTGAATTGAAGGCTGGGCATTTTTAGAAAATATTGATATATGGCAGCAGGATACACTATGTTTTTGTATTATATATGTGTCATGTATGAACGTGTTGTTGAAATGTTGAGTAGATAACTGTATTACTAGTGCAGACCTTGGAGGTGGCTGGTGTGGACAGCGTGGCTTCCGTCAGCTCTCTCACCTTGTCCACCCTCCCGATCCCATGTTTATGCTTAGAAACACCCTGTCACCTGCAGCCCGTGATTTCAAAGCAAGTTTAGCGCAGTTGTGGGAAGGGATTCCGTCTTGCCTGGAGTGTCATTCTGCCCCGAGAGGTTTCCATGCGGCCGCTCACCGAGGGCATCTTGCTGAGGATCAGGTGTGACTGGGCATGTGTGTGTGTTTGCACACACACACGGTTGCACACTGAGTTTGCACCCCAAGATTTCAGCCTTAACACACACGGTCCATACCACTGGCATCCTGATGGTTATTACTTTTTTAAATCATTGCTTTATTTGGCGTGAGTAAATTTTGGAACTAACTCATATCACCAGCTGTTGGAGCAGAACTTCGAGTACTAGTTGTCCTCGTTACTTACTATTTTCATTGTGCGGCCAGCTTTAGAATTACCCCCTGAGATGTGTCGTTCTGGGCCGAGCATGCTGGGTGCTGAGACTCATCTTGTAGGTGGAGGTCGGGGACTCTTCTGGGGAAGGTGGGCACCTTACAGCATCCTTCAGGGGGTGTGACTGCTGATGGAGATTTGTGGGACGGTGGCAGCGGAGTCCCTGAGGAGAGGCATTCTTTACAGGGCAAGGATGCTTCCTAACCCCCTTCTTCCTCTGCCAGTGCTGCTGTGACACCAGGAAGCCGGGTGGATCCATTTGTGGGTCTCCTGTGCCACTTGTGAGTGTGGCTGTGAGCTGGTGACACAGGCCCGTGCTCCTTGCCTGCCTGCGCCCGCCTCCCCTCGGGCCTCTGCCCCACACTGACCACAGCTTTCCTGGCCTTGTCCGTCTGCTCCAGTCCCTCCCTGGTGCCCACTCACTCTTTTCCTTCCTCTTCTCCAGCATCTTCCTGTGACCAGGAGCACCAGTCTGCCCTGGAGGAGGCCAAGCAGCCCAAGAATGACAACGTGGTGATTCCCGAGTGTGCCCATGGCGGCCTCTATAAGCCGGTGCAGTGCCACCCATCCACGGGGTACTGCTGGTGCGTGCTGGTGGACACGGGGCGCCCCATCCCTGGCACATCCACCAGGTAATAAGCAGCCTCAGGGTTGAGTGTGGGAGTGGGGTGGGGGTGGGTGTCACCTGGACAATGTTCCTCTCACCAGACAAGAGATAAGGCCAGGGTATGAACCGTGCCACCATCCTCAGTGCCTGTGTGGCCTCTTAGAGCACGGGGCTGCGGGATCCAAGGGCAGAGGAGAGCTTGGATTTGGAGACCACGGGAGCCGCCTGTGGGCCGGAGCAGAAGCTCACGAGCCCTACTGTCGGGCAGCCTCAGTCTCCATGTGTGGTGCATGTGGGGCCAGCCCGGCTCCCCCATGCCCAAGCCACGTAGAACAGGCTGGGCACTGGTGCCTAAGGCTTTCTACAGAGCACAGATACTGCAAGATGCCACCTTAAAAATAGCAGGAATGTGCCAAGGGAAGAGCAGGAGAGTCATTCGAGGATTTGAAATATAAACTTAGCAGCACACATTTTATGTGAGTCTGAGCGAAGCAAATAACTTCCCTCCACACCTGAGAAAGAGGGTGGTTTCCTGAGCTCTGTGACACAAATCTGCCTTTTGGTTCACCCTTGTTTGCAGATACATAAAAGTATTAAAGTCTCATCACTGATTCCACCTCTAGCACTGGGCATGGACTTTTTGACATTTCCTGGGCTATTTCTCCTGGTTTCCCAGCAAAACCGCCAGGAGTGCAGTGAGGAAAGCAGGTCGGGGTCCTCCCGGGCCTGGAGCCCTGTGACCAGTGTGCTCAGCACGGGTCCTCGGTGCCCGCTCGCGTTTCCTGGGGCCCTGTGGGGGAGGCTTCCCACACATTGCAGTGCAGGGTGGTGCCGGGGCTCTGGGAGCAAGAATGTCCACCTTCTCGGGCTTTGTGGAGCCTCCCGGGCCCTGTGCGGGCGCAGAGCGAGCACGGCTCTCCTGGAGGCTCCTTGGCTGCTGTCAGGCATCTGCGGAGGCCCAGGCCCTGCGTCTGCAGTGGCTCCCAGCAAAGCTGAAGTGTCCCTGGCAAGTGCGTGCTCAGGGCGGGCCAACGAAAATCCTGACGCTGTCAGGACCAGACTCCTCACCCGCATCCGAAGTGATGAGATTAGCAGTTATAACGCTAACCCCAAAGAACCTGTAAACACTTCACCGTGTGACGGACTCAGCGGAGCAAGCCCTCCCCAAGCCCTCCCCTCCGGCTCCCCGACTTCACTCCGAGCAGACTCTGCTATGTCTGCCAAGAAGGAGAGGTCCAGGCCCTCTTCTTGCAGGTTGCTTATAGGAGGGGCTCAGGCACTTTTTTCCTTCTCTCTTTCTCTGTCTGTCTGTCTGTCTGTCTCTCCTCTCTCAGCATAGAGAGTTTTATTAAGCAGAAGTTAAAGTACGCACTCAAAGAAAATAGAGTGCAGGGTCTCAAAAGAGAGATGAATTATAGCCTGGAGCTGGGAATATTTATAGATGCTGGGAGTATAAACTGATTTTATATTTTTCAAAATGAGTGAACCAAGATGTTTCCCCCAAAACATACACTGAAACATTTGAGCCTTTATCCAAAGGCCAGATATAAAGAAGAATGGACAGCAGGCTGAAGCGAACGGAGAGAGCCCTGAGGTGCTGCCTCTGTCTTACGCGTCCATCCATCCACTCCCACACTCCGCACGGTGCTGGCAGCCAGGACCAGCGGCCCCGCCCGGACACACAGTCTCCTTTCTGGCTGCTCCTCCCCCATGGGGATGGTGGCTGGCATCGAAGTCCCTCCATCACCTGCTCAGACTTCACCATCTCTCTAGTCTGACAGTGGGGTTTCTGGGGATCTTAGCCATCCACAGATGCAATCAGAACCAGCCTTTCCTGCCTGGCCGCTGGCACTTCTGGGTGGCTCCAGGCTTGCTCTTGCTCTGCTTTCTAGAAGCATCCTTTGCAGCCTTGGGAATAGATCCTGCAAGAATAGCTTTCTCCTCCCCCTCTCTTCTTGGTGGAAATGTTGCTGTGACTCAGCCCCAGGCAGTCCCCAGGCCACCAGGAACAGGGCAGACACTCATGGAGCACCGAGGTTGGGACTGGGGTCCAGTCTTAAAAGGTCCAGGTTTGTGTAAAAGGAGAGGGGCCTCTGTGGTGTCTGCCAGCCCTAGAATCAGGGAAATGATGGACGCGAAGGTGGGCAGCAAACAGCACAGCAGTGGGGTGGCAGCAACTGAGATGGTCCCAGCCAGAGCCAGATGCTGGGTGGAAGGATGGGGTCTGAGGCCTGGCAGACGGGGCCTCAGTGAAGGGCATGAACAGGTGAAGCATGGCGAACAGCGTGAGGGCAGGGCTTCCAGAGTCACATAGGCACGTGTTGATTCCGGCCGCAGGACGAGTGTGGGACCATCCGGGAGAGGTGATGTCACTCAGACACTTTTGTGTCTTCATTTCTCTTCCGGCAAGTGTGTGCATGCCCTTAGTCTGCCAGGCCCTGGCCTGGGCCTGTGACACACTGTAGAACTTCTCCTTCATGACAGGAGGTGGGAGATGGCAAAACATCCCGAGAGAAGCCCCAGTGAGAATATACATCAAGTAGTGACGAGTGATTTGGAGGGAAATGCATGCCAGGGTGGCCCCTGAAGGTGGACCGGAGTGGAGACGGCAGAGCTGGGGAGCAGTGTGTGGAGAGCCTGCTGGGGTGTGTGCTTCTGTGCTCCATAGTGAGTCCCAGTGATTCTGACCTGACGCTGTGGAGCAGTTGCAGGCATCAAGTAGGAAGCAAAGAGCCCAGCAGATAGGTGTGCGCGGAGGGAGCGCGTGATGTCACTACAAGCTCAGGTGGGCAGCGAGCTCACCTCGGTTGCTCTGGCATCGCCTTGTGTGGATGCGGGCCTCAGGCAGGTCCTCCTCTTGGTCACCTGGCAGCTGTAGCAGCCCTGGCACCTTATCCACATGTTCAGGGCATGCAGGATCTCTCTCTGTCTCCTTCTCTTTCTCTTGGTTTCAAATCTTTTCTAGAAGTCCCCTGGCAGATTGAATTCACGGATCACTGCCAGCTAGTGGGCCACACACCCTCTAGTGAGACATTGTTTCACACTGACATGGACATGTCCAGGAAAGCAGGGAGGTTGGACAGTCCCAGTTAGGATCCTCAGATACGTGGTCAGTGATCGTCACCTTCACCCGTCCTTATTCCCACTACTCTGGGTGACTGGGCATCCTCACTGCAGTAAACCTCCTGCAGTGATGTTCATCTGTAACTAAATACCATCTCCTTACTGAGTACCTGGGGTGAGGAGTCTGGGGAGATACACGGTGCTTGGATTTATATGTGGGCAGGGAGCACCAGGGTTATTTTCCTCATTCTCCGCATTACTGACAGAGAGGCAAATTTAAATGTTCGTCTAGAGTAAACAGTATGAATACCAAAAGCATTTTATCCATGAGCCAGCTCTGTCCTCACACCCACCTGTACAAGGATTCAAGAGGCCCTGACTTGTTAGCTGGGGGTGAGGCTGCAGGCGCTGGTGTCCTGCCCACGCACTGCAGAGCCGCTTTCCTCCCCGGGCAGAATCACCTTCCAGCTGTTCTCTCCCTCCGTGCCTCTGTTCACATCTTGGCCACAGCTCACCCTGGGGGGGTGGGACCCACACATGCATGTCCACAGTGCAGGTCGGTGCAGTCCAGGCCGGAAGGGTGGGGCAGGGTTCAGCTTGGAAGGGGCTCCTGGCTTCAGTACGGAGCGAGCCGATTGCAGGGCTGTGAGTGTAAACTTTTTTCCCTTCCCTGGGCCTGTGGGCTGTGCCTATCTGAAAAAAGGGCAGCTCCTGTGCCCATCTCCAGAGCCCTTGCCCCCTGGTCTCTGTATGTGACACATGGCTTGAAATCACACTTTTCCCCTGGACTCTGATGGACACCCAGGTGTTCAAGAAGCCTGCCTTCCCCTATGCAAGTGCGTTAGAATAAACACTACTCAGAGCAGAGCTTGGTGTCAGAGCTGCATTTCACATTTTTAGACAGTGACACTTCCTGCGATTAGTTCCTTACTGTAAGTCTGCATTTCCTACCACTCTTAAAAGAAGCAAAATGTCATCTCTTGACTATGTGTCTGTCTCATCTGTCTGTCTGTTTCAGTGCTAGCCTTTGTAGGATGTCTCAGCCCAAATCTAGAGCCAAATCCAAGTGCCTATGAAGAGTGGCTGGTTTTCTTGTTAGGAAGATCCATTAGGGGACCTGGACCAGCAGTCAGAGATGGCCTCTCTTCTCACCCATGTGAACGGTGGGATCAGAGGGTTCCAGAGAGACTGCAGGGTCCAGGGGCAGTTCTGGGTCCTAATCATAGGACATCACACGCTCTAGGTGGTTCTCTGCTGACTCAGGCACTGCCTAGTCCTAGTGGGGTTCTGTCACGAGTCCACGCCTCAGTCAGGAGCTGCGATGCTGCCTTGTCCCTGTAGGGACATCTTGCTGGCTTCAGGTGAGAAGGTGTCCATTCTGACCCAGACCCAGTCCCAGTTCAGGTTCAGGTCCATTTCAGTCCTGCAGACACTGGCCTGAAAGGAAATGCTCCCCCCGGCGTGGTCCCTGTTTTCCAAATTTAACAGTAGCAAGCAGGCTTCTTTTAACACCCTGTCTGAGTGCTTTCTGTCTGTGGTGCTGGGGACTGAACCCCAGGCCTCGACACTGGGCTATGTCTCCAGCCCCTCTATTTTTCATTTCAAGACAGGATCCAAGTTGCTAAGTTGTCCAGAAGGGTTCAGTTTACAATCCTCCTGCCTCTGCCCCTCGAAGTGCTGGGATCGTAGGCGTGTGGCACCACATGTACTCCTGTTCTGGGTACATCTTGTTTCCTCTTCTTCAGACCGTAACCCTGAGGCATCAAGCTGAGCCCAAGTGTCCCAAGTTCAGCCCAGGGCCCTCTGCTGCCTGGTGCTGAGCCCACTACAGTACCAAAGAACACAAGTTCGTGGCCTTGGGCACATGTTAGTGAGAAAGTGCCGGGGGCCCCGGGTTTCAGTGACAGCATTCCAGAAGTTCTGGCTCCAGAAGTCTGTGTGACTAGAGACCGAGTTTTCTGGAATCACAGTCACCGCACAGGTGGGAGGGAAGCAGGTGGATTGCTGTGACCCCTGGCTGTCATTGTGGCTGGGCTGAACCTGCTGCTGAGAGCAGGAGAAGAAGGCTTGGGAGTGTGTCAGCGGAGACATGTCACCTCCTCTTCTTCCCCGTATCTGGCAGACACTGAATGACGAACGCCGGGCATCCTAGACGAGGTCGCTGTGGCTGCACTTCCACTCAGACAGGAAGGCGGGAGAGAGCAGAGGAGAGGGCTAGTGTCCAGGGCTGCCTGTGGGCTGGAGACCTGCTGCCTGTCCGGGCCTCTTAGATAGCTCCCCAGACAGTGCCCTGTGTCCTCCTGCCCTGACCTCCATGTTGCCCCAGACCCGTCAAATCGGGTGCTGTGCTTGGTCCATCACTCACGACATGGTGAGACCCAGGCCCTCCAGAGGGAGCTACTGGGGTCAGTGAGTGCTTCCTCAATTGGGAAGTGGGGGTACGGTGGCCTGGGTGCCCTAGACTTCAAGGCACCCTGCTGTATGGCCAGGAGGGAAGGCTAGGCGTGTCCGCCGCACACTGAGTTATCCAGACACCTCATATTGTTCAGAGTGGGTGGTCAGGGCATGTCCCCAGCTGATCTCCCACCTCCCAGGAGTGGACTCCCTCATTCCCACCGGGAATGTGTCCCCGAAGCTGGCCTTGCAGCGAGAGTATTAGTAGTGAAACTCAGGGAGAGTTGGGGCCGACCTCGACTTGTGCACATGGTCACTGTGCGCTCTTCTGACCATGTCCTCAGCAGCTGTGGAGACCTCTGTTCCCCTCCAGCTCCCAGGCTCAGCAGAGTGGCCATGGGGAGCGGTTGGTGGCATCACTGGCTGTGGACAGGCTACCCTCCGGGTTTGGAGCCCTCGTAGGGGAGCCCTGGCCTTTCAGGGTCGTGCAGCTTCCTTGAGCACTGGATGGAACAGACAGCTTTTCTTTTCCTTTTTTAAACTCTGGGACAAACTCCTGTAGCTTCATGGGTTAGACGGGAAATACATTAGTCCTTATGCAAAGTACCGATGTGACCCTCTGAACCTTTCTGAGAATTTGCCTCCTTATACAGGGCACAGACAGACCCTCCCTCACCAACCCACAAGGCCCTCCCTGCTCCCTGCCCACCCAGCACAGGGCATGGGTGGGCAGGAGGGTCACTTTGCAGACATCTGAGTGGCAGAAAGGGGAGTGGGTGTCAGTGTTTGGGAACCACAGGCTGAGACTTAACAACAGACGGCGAGAAGCCAGGCCAGCAGAGAGCTGCAGTGGCCTTGTCCGGTGCCCGGCGAGAGTGTTTCTTCGGTTGGTGGCACACAAGTGACAGGAAGACCAAGCCTCGGGGGCTGTAACGCGAAAGTCACCCCGAGTCTGCCGCAGCCTGGCCCCCACATGGTGTGCAGACAGAAAGGAAGTGGAAGAAACTCATTTCCAGGCTCACACTAGCTCTTCTCTTCATCCTATCACCCAGGTATGAGCAGCCTAAGTGTGACCACACAGCCAGGGCGCACCCCACTAAGGCGCGGGACCTGTACCGGGGCCGGCAGCTGCAGGGTGAGTACAGGGGGCCTCAGCCTCCCGGGGGCTGGTGGCCTGGGCCACCTGCTCCTCCACGGGGTGGCGCATTCCAGGCAGACACAGGAGTGCACTGGAAGGCACCAGGCTGCTCCTGGTGTGTGGCTGGCAAAATAGGGAAAGCCACCAAGGGCAAGGGCAAGGTGAAACATTTGAGAACAGGTATAAACTGTGCTACTCTGGAATTGGTGTCACCATGCAGAACTCTCAGTGCTTCTGAGATACAGATGGAAAGCTCTTTATTTATTCTACCTAAGAGAAAGCAGTGACAGCATGCTGTATGCTGGCATCCTTTTGCACTGAGGTAACAGTTGGGGAAACTAAGGATTAATGATGATGAAGCAAGTGTTCAGTCTTTGAATTGGCAAATTCTGTTGCAAAGGATTATTTGAAATTATCCAGAAACTTTTATTTTAAATTTACGAGTAAAGATACATTGGCCAAAAGGTGCTTCCTGAAAATTCTATGGTGTCCAAAAGCACATGTGTCTGAGACCCACCAGGACAACGGTGAAGCCTGAGACGTTGGAGGAAGCAGCGCCCCCAGTGGGTGAGCTTCACGCTGCCTGCCGACAGCCTGGGCCCCATCTGGGCCCTGCTCAGAGCCCAGCACAGCCACCTTGCCAGAGGCAGTCCTGGCGCCATGGGAGATCCAGGTGCTGTCGGGAAAATGCTTCAAGGCTGCCTGCTTTCTGTCCCCTTCTGACTTCTAAGAATCTCGATTGTACGTGTGTAGTTAAGTCTCAGAGACTGTGGAAATCACACCAGTGTCGCTGGTGGAACATACCTGTCTGACCTTGGTCTTACATACTCTGGATAAATCTCCTCTTAGCAACTTTGGTGGCTGACTTGCAGTATCCTCCATTAAAAGTGTTTTACATTTTGAAAAGTGAAGCTGCTTTCTGTTTAGAACAAATCAGAGGAGACTAAAATGTCCACAGCAGATAAATTCTTCACTTCCTCATTTACATATCTGCTCAAGGACACTTGGGAGAAGATACCTAATATGTAATACATAGGAGCACAGATGTCAAATGTAGTTGGAAAGGAGGAACATCAAGATTTTCTGTCAGCACTCAGACAACCCCACGGTGCTCACTCCTTCCCTTCCCAGAGGGTCTCGACGGCCTCCCCTTATCCCCCAGCTCCGTGCCGGTGTCGTTTTGTTTCACACTGCTTTCCCACGTGAGAGGAGGGCTCCTTGCTTTCTGGGTCGAGCCGGGCTCTTTCTTTGTCCTGGAGGTCATGGAGAAGCGGGATAGAAAGCCTCGTGAGATGAGATCCACCCCAGCTGGCCCCAGACAAGGGCTGAGCCTTGGTCTCTGATGCTTTATCCTCTCAGAGGCCCTGGAGTGCTGGTGCAGTTTCTTACTTTTGAAGTCAGGCTTAAGTGTTAGAGGGTGATACATTTCTTAAAAGGAAATGATGAGTCTGACAGTGGCCGTGAGTGGAAAGCCTCTGTGACTGTCTGCTGGACTATGCTGCTCTTAATCACATCAGACCCCCTCCCTCTGTCTTTTCATCTCCAGCGCCCTTCCCAGAGGGTCCAAGCCTCATTTTTCTCTTTCCATAGTACAAACTTCCTGGCTCCCCAGCTATTCTTACTGTGGCCATGACATAGTATATGAAGGTCTCTCCAGCGAAGTCTTGCTCTCAGTTGACCAGGAGCAATGTCTGAGGAAGGTCTTTTAAAGGTAGGGTGTCTGGATTCCTGTTCTGAAGCTGGAGGCCTCAGAGCTCTTGCTGGGCTGTCTGAAGTCAGATGGGTCACGGGGAGCTGGCACTGGCTGGGACCAGCCGAGCTCCTCAGGCACCCTGTGGGGGAAGGACCCTCACGTCACTGGAGACCCCTCCCACCTGCCCCAAAGTGAAGAGACTGAGGCAGGCCAGCAACCCTGAGGAGGTAGCAGCCTCCCCTCCTGAGTCGCCTGGAGTGGGGTATTCATGGCCACTGACTCATTTTCATTGTCCAGAGACAGTCATCCTTATTAGGAGAAAACCCAGGAAAATCTTCAATGAGCTGTGGGACACAGACTGCTCTCGGTAGGGAGGACTTTCATCTTGGGGAGTGAACACGTGAAGTCACGTAAGGCTGAGGCCTCTTGGCAGGCGTAGCCTTTGTCTGAAGTTTCTTCTCTGAGTGTCGGTAGTGAGGCTCTTTATTTTCCTCAGTGAGCTACTAACATCCTGTGCAGAGCTCACTGTTCGCCTTTAGTGGCCCAGGGAATTAAACCAGGGTCTTAACATCGACCTATATCCCCCGCCCTTTTTATTTTATTTTTCATTTTGAAACAGGCTGTTGCTAAGTTACGGAGTTCTGCAGGCTGGCCTCAAACTCGGGACCCTCCTGCATCAGCCTCTCAGGCCTCCCACTCCGCAGGCTTAGTGTGGGAGTCCGCTGCCCCAAAGCCCTCAACTGCATCTCCCCTGCACATCTGCTGCCCCATCACGGCTGCCCTCCCTCGCGGTTCTCTCTGGCAGGGATCTACCCTGGCCCTCTCCTCCCACTGCTTCACCTCCTCCTGTGTCTCCTCATTCCTGGAGACATGTGACCCTGTCCATGCCAGGCTCCCGTCCTCCCATGTGGACCACCTCTCCTTGGCGTGCTGGCCTCTCACACTGTCCTCGGCCCTCGGCATCCTGGCGGTGCCGTCCCTGGCTGCTGTCCCCAGTGTGTGTCCAATCACCGAGCCTGGCATCCACAGCTTGGGATGTCCTGAGAGGCTGTGGCCTCATGGCCTTAGCTCTGGATCAGTATGGCCCTCAAAGGTGGGCCTGAGCTTGGCATTGTCTTCTCCATTGACTGGTACCAGCTGAGCTGGGCATGGGATGGGCACTGTGCTCCTCCCACCCACACATGACTGCTCTGGCCCACTGGGGCACAGGGCCCGAGAAGCAAAACAGAACTCTCTGCTCCTCAGACCCTAAGTCTTATAAGGCTAACCAGGGGGTGGGCTAGCAGAGCCTCTAAATGAATGCCAGCAGCCTCTGGAATCCACACGCACAGGCCCAGTGCACTTGGGCTGGTGCGGGAGCTTAGCCCAAGAGCTCACCTTCTAGGGCTTTTTTTCTCTTTCCTTTTTGTAGTGTTATCCTTTGATTTTCAAGGCAGCCCTGAAACTTTTGGCCTCGAGAAATCCTCCTGCCTCAGCCTCCCGAGCAGTTAGTTGGTCCAGAGGCTTGCTCCACTGTGGCTGGCTCAGAACAGAAGCAAACATAAGACCAAGTCAGGTAGAGATGCACAGGCCCTGACATGGGGAGTGGCACAGCCAGGCCAACCCATTTCCTGGCACAGTGGAAGCATTAGTTCTGCGCAGAGCTGGCAGGAACAACCGATGTTGGACACTTTACTTAGGGAAGTCAAAATAAGTCCATTTTACGACTTGGGTTTTATGACTTGCACTGCTCAGAGGATTTTCATCTTTCATGTGTAAATATGACTGTCTGGTTTATCTCAGGTGCGGTCCTAGTTGGACGCACAGGCTGGCCTTCCCGGCTGCTGGCCTTTGGCCTCTGCCCCACGCGGAGGGAGCCGCCGTGTCAGAGTTATTTGGCTTTCATCCTGGATGTTGTGGCGGTCTCGTGTCCATAACTGAGACAAGAGAGCAGGCCAGAAACGAATTTCCTCCTCGCAGTGTCCTCAGCACGGCCGACGCCCTGACAGTGTTTGGTGGACATCACCCTTCACTCAGGCCTCGGGGGTGGGGCAATGGGGAGTGGCGTCCAGGTCCCTGGAAGCACAGGTGGGCGCATCCCCAGACCACAGCTGCCCACAGGCCGCTTCCTGCACCGTGGCCAAGCAGCTGTTTCCACCTGTCCCTGCGAGCTCTTGGGTCAGCGCTGGAGCCACCCCCAGACGCCCCTCCTGAGCAAGGGTGCTTCCCTCAGAGCCCAGGTGACCACGGCATGACCGTGGCTCAGACTCTGCCCTCTCAGTTCTCCTCCCCAGCTCGGATTTTACCTGATTCTGAACTGCGGCAGAATCAACTGTGGGGGCCAGAAGCAGCATCAAAGGATCTTTTCCTGACCATAAGCAGCACTGCACTGGTGTCCGGTGCTGGTGACCTGAAGATGGGCTCGCAGGGAGAGTGCTCCGAGCTGAGGTTTCTCCTTAACAGATGCGCGGGTCTATGTTTCTGCCGTCAGGCCCGCCGATGCACAGGCACGAGGCTGGTCTGCTTCAGCTGAGCTGCGGAGGCACAGCCCTTCCATGCTAGACACAAAGGCACCCCTGTACTCCTGCAGCATGCTCCGTCTCTGCTAGCCCGCGGGCCCAGAGAAACCTCTTCCTCTGCGGGCTGGTGCGGGAGCTTAGGGCCGTGAGGAGCTGCGAACTACAGAGGACTTTGCTTTGCAAGCCCTGGACGACACTGTGCCTGTGACCGGGCTTGCTGCAGAGGCCAGGGCACCTTCTTTCCCCACAATTACGGTACCTGCCTCAGACCCTAAACATGACTCTCTGGGGAAGCCATAGCAGAAGGCAGATAGACCTGCTAAGCTGGGGTTACTGAAATAATATTGCCCGGACAATCACTGTAAGAGGCTACCTTTTAAAATGGGTTTCAAAGTTCCTAAGG
Source organism: Petromus typicus (assembly GCA_004026965.1). Lineage (NCBI taxonomy): Eukaryota > Metazoa > Chordata > Mammalia > Rodentia > Petromuridae > Petromus > Petromus typicus. Next base: position 23,618 of record PVIR01003540.1, read on the forward strand.
TTCATAGGCCCAGTTTCATTTATTGTTTCCTAGTGTTTTAGTGTAACGTATACCTTACTTTCAAGAAGCTCAGGACTTTGCCACACTAGCAGCAGAGCTGGGGTTTGGTGACACACAACTGCACGCAAGAGAGACATAGAACATGAGTCCAGCTCTCGGCCATCGCTGTGACTCAGTGAAAGTCGCTGCAGAAGAAACGTGACTTGTATTGGTTTTAATGTCCCTCTTGAAAGCATAGTTTTGAGTCACAAGAACCAAATAAAAATTTCCTGAGAGGAGGAGCGTTATCAATTACATCACTACAGTAAAATCCTAATTCGTGTGGGTTCGATTGCTATGAAAGTTATGATTATGAAGAAGAGAGATGGAATAAAGTTTAGATCTATATTAATCCTGAAAAAGTATCTGCCAGACAAATTAATAGTGTGAACAATATTTGAGAGACAGTTTAAGTAACTTACGAACAAACTGTCCTCCGACACCACCAAATATGTCAGATTTGTTGGTAAACAATTGCTAGCCTATTATACATGATTTCTATCTCTTTATTAAAGCAATTTATCTAAATAATGAACCACTTGAAAAGCTTCCTAATATGGTGTACACTTGAAGATAATAAGTTTGCCTTTCATTGGCCTATGGCTCAGTTTTATTAATTTAGGGCTTTCTCATCTCCAGTCTGGATTTATGGAGGATCTACCATGCCCAAATTAGGGCCCTCAGGAAGGCAGGGTCTGTGGAAATGTCAGTAAGTGGCGTAGGAGGAATATCCAAGCACGTGAGCGCACAAGCATGTGTGCACACACACACGCATGCACACACACGCACATGTATGCACACGCACACTAGTGTCAGTATTTGTCTCCTTCCTGTGATGCTCGGATTCCCAGAGGATGCAGGGATGTGTCTCTCTCAGCTTCGCTGTTTTCTTCGGTGCTGTGAGATCCTGTGCCCGCTGCGTCCTTCCAGGTCTCTGCACAGCTTCCTCCAGCAGTGGGAGGATGCCGAGGGCCTAACCTTGGTTTGAGGCTCGCATTAGGTTCAGGCTTTGGGAAGCAAAGTGTCTCCAGGAGCCAGAGCCCTGAGCCCCATCTACCCCTGGCCTGGGCATCCTGTCCCTAGAGAGGGCAGCTCGGCACTGTGGAGCCCTGGCATGATGTATCTGTGTCCTGCTGTGTACGTGGCCCGGAGATGCGGGGGACATGGCCCGCGTGGGGCGCTGCCCCGCTGGCATCTCAGTATTCTCAGAGTTCAAGCTTCTTTTTACACTGATCTCTGCTTTACACAGTTTTGCTTTTCACATTGTTTTGTGTGTATTAAGAGCACCAGGTGTGGTCAAAATCTAGTTGATTCTAAATCTTTAAAAATTCATTTTAGTAAAAAGCACATTGTCATTCCACTCCCTCAGCCGGACACACTTACCCACTGATTTTGCCGTTTCCTGAGGCAGCCCAGGCTGTTGGAAGGCTCCTCTCAAGGGTGTGTCGTTAGCTGCCACGCCACGGTTGTCTCATTCAGACTCCACTTTGAATGTCTAGGTCTCGTGGTCATTTTGAATTTGGGGTAGAGCCATTATGTGTTCCTACAGCTGGGAAACGAGGTGACAAGAATGCCCCTTGGTGTCTTCATGAGCCTGTCTCCTGACTGGGTGGCACTCGCAGCACTCATGGCATCACTGGCACGCCTAGGAAGGACACCTGCAAAGGGTTTCCCGAACTGCTTCAGGAAGTGACAAGGACAGGGAAGGGGAGGAGAGTGGGCCGACGTGTGGTACACACGTGGATCACACCTAGGTGTGGTACACACGTGGATCACCACCCTGAGCTGAACGTGTTCATTACATATCACAAGTATTGACATATTTTTTTTAATGGCTGAAAAAAAGTGGCAAGAATGATCAGATAAGTGTGTCTGAGAACAGAGGGACTGCTGAACGGTGACGCATCTCTGACTCTAACAATTTCTTTTTAATTTGGATCAAATCAAGCAGCAAATCCCCAAGTGCATGTCTGCCCCTGGGGTCTGCAAGCGAGCCCTGCGTCCCTGTCCACCCTGGCTGCCCGCTCCTGCCTGTCCTGCTGTGCACGTGGTCCCCGCTCTGGGACGGCCAGCATGTGCACCGCTTATGGATAGCCTCTGAAGGCTGCGAGCGTCTGCCTTGGAGCAGCGCCTGGGTGGCGTGGCTGTGGACTGCAGCCTCCATCTGGCTGCCCTGGTGTGTGTGCAGACTAGGGCTGACCCCTTACGGAGAGGACCAGAACCGCATCCGAACAGCCCTGACAGGCAGTATCAGAACACAAGGCAGCCTGCTCTCGCTGGAGAGAGAACATTCTAGACGCTGGTTAAAAAGAGCCTCAGTGCTGGACAAATAGTTCTTTTTACCTTCACGCTTTACCTGGCATGCTGGGCCCCAGATCCAGGTGTGCCTTGCTCCTCGGCATGCACACCAGAGCTGGGCTCGCACTGCCTGTCTGGTGCATGTGGACTCTACGAGGTTCTCTGCTTGTGTGTGGAGCTGCTCATGCTTGTGTGTGGCTGAGAATGAAGACGAAGCAGAGGAGTCTGGGCCGGTGGGGCTCTGCCTCTACTCAGGAATCTGCACATGTGCCATACAACATGAGGTCACGCGGAAAGCCCAGGACTTCTGCATGCATACGTCCATCCTGGTGATGATTTGGAGCAGACACTTCCCAGAGTGCATAGTAGGTGCAGCAGCAGCGTAGGTATGGCTCTGCTGCCAGAGGATCTGTCTTAGGATCTGTGACATTTGGGGCTGTAACAGGCTACGTGGTCTGTGTCCTGGTCTCCAACAAGCTGTCCACTAGGAGAATGGCAGCACTTGGGGTCTGATAGTCAGTATCCGCTGTGCCCCCTCTGCTACAGCCACTTGTCCACCTGGGGCCTACATGTGTGTCCAGACCTGACTGTGGAAGGAACGTCTCCAGGTAGCTGTGCTGTGTGGAATCCACTGTCATCCCCAACATCTCCGCTCCTGGCAGGAAAGTTTTCTCCACATCTACTTGAAGTGTTTTTAGGCTGAATTACAGTTCTGGGTGAGCGGGTTTGGGCCCAGTTCTAGTGTGCTCCAGAGCACCAGAGCTCACCCCAGAGCCATGGCCTGCTTGCACCTCTGCAGAGGAGGCTCAGTCCACCTGTGCTGTGTCTGCTCAGGCTCTTAGATCAAGTGACTTCCAGGAAAAAGCTCCCCACTTAGCCTACTCCAAAGAGACTTACTTCTGGCCCTCGAATCTTGGAGGGACAGGAAGGTCATCAACATCCAGCCTGAGCAAAGCTCTAATGGAGAATTCGCGTGAAGACACATCCCTACTTTTGACCCTACATAGCAAACTTGGGATAGTAACACGAAGACCACCCGTTTCTCCAGCAGTAAGGCTGCTGCACCAGTGCCAACGTGCTGTCAGGCCTAAGAGCAGGCGTCTGGGTGAAATGTCCTCAGAAACTAGTATGTCACTGATCAGGGCAGGAGGGAGCCATACTGCCCCCTACAGAGCTCACAGCAGCAAGGACACTTGGAAGCATCCTGCCTCACCACTGCCAAGAGTGTGTTTTATCTCCGGACTTATAACCCACACTGCGCTTCAGATTTCAACTTCTGTTACTTCTTCCTGTTGGCTGCAGAAGACAGATCAGGGCTGTCCGTGTCACATGTGCATTCTGTCCATTAACCAAGTTTTACTACCTGCCCAACTTTTCATTCCTCGTGTTTTCTACGTGCCAATTTCCTTCCCATTTTAAAAATTCCATGTCACTGTGAATGGGTCTGTGAAGTGTTCCGCCTCTGCCTGGCGCTGAGTGAGAAGGGCCTGCAGACACAGAGCAGCCTCAGCATGTAGACGTGTCTGGGGAGCTGGAGCCATAGCCCAGTGGTGTCGCAGTTTGGAATAACGAGCCACACAGCATGCAGACAGGAGGGAGAACAGATTCCACCCAGGTCCTGACTATGCTGCTGGCTGAGGGCAGAACAGGATGGAGAAGAAGCACCTAATTACTTTAATGGCAGAACACCTGAAAAGCACAAAACCCACTGATTCTGACAGTGGCTCAGTGCAACCGGCAGAGAGCCGGTAAGGAACTAGGAGAGACTCAGGTGCCTGTCGCCTGCACAGGGATGCACTGCTATGCACTGCGCTGGTTTCCAGCTGGCTCTCTGGCGGCATCTTCCGGGGAGGGGCAGCAGCATGCGGCCTACAGGAGGCTGTGCCACACCAGAGGTGGTATGCTGTGGGTATGTTTCACCTCTGTCACTTCCTGTGGAGGGGACACAGCCCCTGGTCATGAGCTGACAGCCACTTTCCTCTGAGAAAGAAGTTAGCTGCCTCCCAAGTCAAAATCGAGGGTTGTAGAAAATATTTCTCTTGTAAATTAATATAACCTGAAAAATGATAAACAAACACTGCAGCCTTAAGTGAAGATATTTCATTCCAGAACGGGGCTGGGTTTCTGTTTCCCTGGGTCGTAACAGTCTGTGACAGTCTGTTTAGAGGAGCCCATGGGCAAGTCTGCGCAAACTCCGTAGAAGATAATAAACAGACTCAGGCTTCGAAACAAGCAGGATGCAGAATTCAGAGAAATAGGCGAAGTTTCACAAGGTGGGGCCGGCAGCGTGTGGTCCACACAAGCTGTGCACTTGTCTGTGCTTCCTCATGAATCGCTGTTCTCCACCCACTTGCTTCTTTAACCGAGTTTCCCGAGGGCTGGGTGGAGGGTCCCCCACTTCGAGCGGAGCCTCTGCAGCGAGTGCATGGTGCTGCGTGTGCCTGGTCCGCAGCCACTTCACTTGACTCCTCGCAAGGCCGTTTAGTAAGCCCGGCCTGCTCGCTTCTGCAGGCTGCTCCTGGTGGAGCTGACAGTCTTCATCTCTTCTGCCGCGGGTGAGGCTGGGCAGGTGCAGTCCCGTCCCTGAGGGCACGGTGGGTCAGCAGAGAACAGAACGAGCACACGAGCACCGCACAGGGCTTCTGTCCCACTCTGGGTGGTACGAGAGGGGCCGGCCAGGTCTGCTCACCTCTTTTCTGAGCCTTGGAAGGAATGTCCTCAGCGGCTGGGTGGCATGCATTTTGCAGGGGCCTCCTGCACACGTGATCTGTTCCTCCCCACCCTCTGCGATGGCCGGGTTGCACTTGTCCTCTCTCTGAGCTTCATCACTGACCTCTCGATTTCATCTTCTCTGTCGCATCTTCAGCTGTCCTAAAAATCTCTGCTGTTTCCTCTGATTCTTCCAGAGCTGGAAAGAAGCAGGGAGGAGGGTCTGCACCCGCGTGGCCCTCGCCCCCTGCTGATGCTCCGCTGCTCTTGCACAGCACGAGGCAGCGAGAGGACAGGGTGGTCTGCGGCACCGGCTTCCCGAGCCTGCCCGCCCCGACCACATCTTCTGTGGGAGCTTCCTTGAGTGCTTTCAGGCTTGGTCGCCATGTGCTGGTTTCCATCCACACTGTGGAAGTCCTCAGGACTCAGTCCAAAGCCTTTGTTTAAAATGATACTGGAAAGTATGAAAAAAATTTAAAGTATAGGAATATAGAGAAGGCAGAAAAATAGTCTTGATATACAAGAGTAGTGATATTTTTGTTCTGAAGTCGGAAAGGTTTATGCTTTTTCATTAGTGCCCTTTTGCTGAGAGTGGAACTTTCCTCACTGCAGCTTTGTGGGCTTTGTCAAGTGTGAAGAGGCCCAAAAAGTTTCTCGCCTTGTTTGTTGGAAGCTTTTCCAGCCGTACAGTCACACTGCAAATCATCATGGCCTGCACGCAGGTCACAAAGTGCCCAGGCCATGCAGTGAAGGGGGTTTGTGCCGCTCACAGGGTGAGCTATGAGCTGTAAGATTCACAGAGTTGCACCTTGCCTCGTGCCCGCTTTAGGCACTCACAGACCGCAGTGTGAAATGCCGGAAGAAACTTGCTCAACTCTGCAGTTCTTCCTCACGTCCACACTGCTCGGAAAGTGAAGCTGCGAGGGCTGGAATTCCACTCCAGGAGACAACAGCAGGCCGCGGAGGAACTGGGCACCCACCTCTTCATTTTGCAGAAGTGGCGGGGCTGCGAGAATGCAGGGTTCGGGTTACTCTAGAAAAGCGATGGGGACTCTGCCAGAGCCCTTGCTCCTGGACCACCTGTGTTCAGTGTGACCATGTGCCCTGGCTCTGCACCCTGCTCTCCTGGATGGCTGCTCTCGGCCTCCGGCTGGGCTCTCTGTCCTCCACCATCTGTCCTTGCTCAACCTAAATCATCAGGACACTCAGGGGACTTGAGTCAGACTGTAGCTCTTCTCCACGTCTTCCTAAGATCTGGTTTTTCTAAGGGAAATCAGAACTCCTGTATGCTATTCACAGGACCCAGCATATCCTGGTTTCTGGCTCTGTGCAGCTGGGCAGGCTGGAGAGTGGGAGCTTCACACCTGCTATTGCGGCTGCCTATGGGCCCCAGCTACTCACAGGCTGGCCCTGGAGTTGTGTCTCCCTCAGGAAGGTAACGGCAGTCTGGAGAGGACAAGCTCTGCCATCCCAGCCGCCTCATTGTGTCTGGACCACTGAGAAGCACTGAAGGGTGCTGGGCATTGCCTTCTACCCCAGAAGGTCAAGCCTTGACCACAGTTCAGCTTTGCTTTTCTACCAGGTTGATGTGCAGTTTGGACACCTCTCTCCTTCTCTCTTCCTGTCTATATCACTTCTCTCCTCCTGGTTGAACCCGTAGGTCTTAGGAAAACCCAGTTTCCCATTAAAGCTCTAACTGAGATTCCTGGGACCAGGACCAAAGCAGACACTGGACACCTTTGTACTCCAAAGTTCTCCAGGGATACTGGGAAGTTCTGAGTCAGAAGTCAGAGAAGCCTGTTGCTGCTGTCCCTGGAGAGCATCTCAGATCATGTCAGACTGACTACTGACAGAGAGCACTTGAGATCTGCAGAGGAGCTTCGTATGGTCAGATGAGCAGCTCACCAGGGCTGCTGGTGAGCTTGGGTGAGGCTGGACCCCTTGGGGTCCTCACCAAGCCAGGCAGGGCATTATCTTGTTATCTGCTTGTTTTTACTTATTTCTCACCTGTACTATCTTTCTATACATTTGACTCAATACGTGGAAGACTGAGGCTCACAGAGTCCGGGCCAGTGTTTTGAGCTTTAGAACTCAGTTGGTAGATCTTCCATTCCCACGCACTTCCCACCCCAGAGTGGCTTCCTTGTCTCTCATCCTGCAGGTCATCTGGTGTGTCCTGTGTGGCCAGCAAAGGTCCAGACAAGACTCTTCAGTTTAGGTGACTCATGCTCTTCCTCTGCCACTAGTCATCGCTCCTAAACCTGTGAACATTGTACCTGCCAAAGGTGGCAGTAAACGGTCTCCATCCTCCCGCCAGAGGACTCCAGGACATCAGGGCTCTCAGACTTCAGCCAGGAAGGAAGCCTCTTTCCTGGCTCCCCACCACACCCATAAACACCCATGGGACACACAGGACCCCAGGCCAGAGCCTCCGCCACAGGCAGGGCCTGGGGTCCTCTGGTCACTCCCTCAGGCGCGTGCAGCCAGAGCGTGGGGTGGAGCGAATTTAGCACTGTACTTTCCCGAGCTGAAAGCCTTTTCTTTTCTCCATTCTTTACTCAAAATGAAGCTCAGTGTCTTTGTAAAGACAAGTTGAAAATAGTCTTTTCAACTGTGAAACAAAAGTCCTTTGCATGAGACTTGTGTATCACAAGTATGTGTTTTCTGCAGCATCTAAAACTAATAATATTCAGGCAAGACTGATTCAATGCCCCTATTTCAGAAGCATGTCATGCTTGCGGGTGAAATTTTCCTTACTGCACTTAGTTCTAAAGTTTTCTGTGCCGTAGTCTGGAGTTTCACAATGAGTGTATATTGTCTTCTGACTAGAGACACTGTGTTGCTTTCCCTTCTTTGAGAAACACGATTCAACCGGCAGCTCCAATCAACCTGCACGGACCCCGGTCAGTCTGATGCTTCGCATAGCTGCGGGCCGACGACTTTCACAATGCTGCTCAGGAATGAGAATTGTCTAGAAGGTCCTCTCCCCAGACAGCTGGACCTTTGCTCTCTGACTCTAAGCGACTCCCAGGATAACAGGCCCCAGGGGCGGCACCTGGTGCCCCTCCCTCCTGCCCTCTCCCATCCTGGGGCCCCAGGCTGGCTCTCGCACTTCACCCTCCCTGCTGCTATTGTGTTTCTCTGATGGCCAGTCCTGCCCTGGCCTCAGCTGAGCTGGCACTTGGAGTCAGGGCAATAGGGCTGCTGGACGTTTCTGACTTAGTGTATTTCTCTGCTATGAACTTTGCAGATCTTTTTGTCTGCTGCTTACTGGCTGGAGTCTGGAGGTTTGGAGGTTCTTGGGAGGAACCACCTAAAGCTTTCCTTGTTAAACCCCGAGTCTGATTTAACAAAGGCGAGCTTCTTACCACCCACACGAGCTGGACTCTGGGTGGATGTTCCGATGCTAGTGGAGGTCTCCAAGGCTTAGAGGACCATCTGAGCTTGTCTGGGCAGAGCCACTCTGTGGAGGGCCAGCCCTGGAAGACATCCTGGAGACTGGCAGGGAGCAGTGGCAGTGCTGTTCTCTGAGGGTCTGGGCAGTGAGGGAGTGAGGGGCACTGCAGAGAGGAAGGACTGCAGAGTGAGCTGCTGTCCCCTAAGTCATCCTGGACCTAGGATGAGGGGACTATTGCAGACCTAGAGGGGCAGAAAAGAGCTCAGCAAGTCCCAAACGGCAGCAAGGGAGAGGGAAGAGGCCAGTCACTGAGTGACACTTTCCCTGTAAAATAGATTGTGGAATGTTATGCTCCAGATAAACTGAATTGCTGAGTAACCTGCAGGCCCTGAAAACCCAAAGATAGCTCTCACCTAGGAGACAGTTGCCTCCTCCTCAGCCAGTGGTTCCAGGAGAGACTCAGATGGACTGTGGGCAGTCAGCCTTCAGGCTCAGCCCGCCTGGGACTGAGGTCCAGGGGCCCTTCCCAGGTGAGTGCTCGATGCGTCTCCTATTACCGGTGCTTCCGTGTTCACTGGGACAGCGGACCAGGCCCTGCTGCTGTGACCCATGAGACGAATCTTGACTTTCCTGCCTGTGAATTTAACTTGCCTAGCAATTGAATCAGTGAATGTTAGACACTGCACTTTAGAGGAGCAGGGAGCCCAAATCAGTGTCCACATAGGGCTATGAGTCTAGACGTGTTCACACCACTGTCATCAACAAGCTGTTAATATTGAGCTAGACCAGCACATAATTTCCAATTGCTAGAACAGCATCTCTTTCCAATATAGAGAACAGTACTCTGTAAATTGTGTGAACAGTGAAAAAAATGTAAATTTTTTCCAGGTTGTCCTGGGGCCAAAAAGCACGAGTTTCTGACGAGCGTGTTGGACGCGCTGTCCACAGACATGGTCCACGCCGTCTCGGACCCTTCCTCAGCGTCCGGCAGGTAAGCTGCAATTAGGTACAAGAAGCCCAGGCACCGGGGGGATCTGGAAGGCTCAGGGCGGGCCTGGGTGCTAGATACTCGAGATCAGAGAGCTCGTTTGAACGTGAGAGAGCTGAGGGGAAAGGGTCTTCTCCCAAACCCGAGTAACTGCCAGAGTATCTGAAGTACCAGGTATTCCCTCTCAGAACTAGACTCAATTTATTTGTGCATTGAGGACATTTCCCAGGGGATATTTTAACATTTTCATCTCTTCACACCTAGCTGTTCTGTTCTTTGGCCCCCACCCTTGGTTTTCTCTGCTATCCGAAGTGCTGTACAGCTTTAGGTCTTCTTGGCAAAGGATTCTGATCTTGTTGTGTTTGCTATGGGAGACTTGGGACAGAAAGGCAATTCTACTGAAAAATGCTTCTATTGATCATTAAGTCAGCAAACCTCATGTAGATTTCAACTTTCTCTCACTCTTGGTAAGATGGTTTCTACCTGAAAGCTGAGATTGAAAGCTGTAAGTAAGCTGCTATCTGGGAAGCAACCCCCAAACCTGGAAGAATAGTGGTGTCAGAGTGCTGTGTTCATGGCCCGTCCGTTCTCACTCACTCCTGGGAGGCTGAACCACCACATGGGGCAATATGAGCCCAGGGAGGGGAAAGAGGGCTGGATACACGCCCTTCACAAGGGCGCGAAGGGCAGGTGGTACAACGTCAGGGTCCAACCTAACACCATTCTGGGGAGTTTTCACTTACTTATTTCTTGAGAATCAAACTCTACTTGCAACTAAGAGAAACTCTCCAGGTGCAGCTGCAGGTCTTTTCCAACTGTGCGTCTTTCAGTATACGGGCCTACTCACGTATCCCACATACTTGTTAGTAAATGGGTTCATAGAGGACAGAGACCCTTGGCTCTGGATCACAGGTGCGTGGTGTTCAGCTCAGGGCTTTTGTCCTTGAGAATGCGGCCAAGGGCGCAGCTCTCATGCACACATTTCCCTCAGAGGCTGTACTCCTGAAACCAACATGCAAACTCCCGCTTAGCGGCTTTCTTAGGGAGGTGTTCGGGAGTCAGCTGTGAGGACCCTGGGCAGCAGGGCATGCTCTGCAGGAGGATGGCTGCGGCTTTGTTAGTGCTCTGACCCATCTGCCTCTCCAGGCTCTCAGAACCTGACCCCAGCCACACCCTGGAGGAGAGGGTGGTGCACTGGTACTTCAGACTGCTCGACAAAAACGCCAGTGGAGACATCGGCAAGAAGGAGATCAAACCCTTTAAGAGGTTTCTCCGGAAGAAATCCAAGCCCAAAAAATGCGTGAAGAAGTTTGTTGAGTACTGCGATGTGAACAGTGACCACGCCCTCTCCGTGCGGGAGCTGATGGGCTGCCTGGGCGTCGCGCAGGAGGAGGGCACTGCCAGCTCCAGGAAGCGCCACAGTGAGCACCTCCCTCCTGACTCTGCCACTGATGCGCAGTAACTTCCTATTGTGTAGATAGAGTCAGCAGTCAGCGGAAGAGTTGGGATATTGAGTGTTGTCTTCGGCCTTTGGTTCATTTGGACGCTGTCCACCGAGTGCCCTTGACTTGGATATTGTAGAAACGACAGTCAGTGAGCAGAGGCCACCTATGTTGTTGGGGCTCACAGTTCAGGACAGGATCAAGACACGAGATAACCGAGACCCACGCCAGTGCCAGGGTGGCTCATGCTGGGGGAGGAGATGAGGGGATGCCCCGGGCCCTGCGGTCAGTGTGAGGAGGTTCAGGAGAGCTGGACATGTGGACAGACACTGCGTGAGTGCCCAGTAAGCCCGAGGAAGACACCAAGTGGATGGGACCGAGGGAACCTGGCCGAGGCTTTGAATAGGAGCCATGGAAGGCTCGGCAGGAAGGACTGCTCTGGATTTGCTTTGAAGGGTCCTCGGGTCCCTGTGCGCATCGTCCAGACAGGAAGAGCAGGAGGGGTGGGGCTTGCAGGGCCTCGGTCAGTGGGGCCTTTGCGCAGTGGAGCGCAGAGCTGTGAGACAGCTGAGCTTGGGCTGGGTGTGAGCGCGCTGCAGGCTCAGCAGGGACGGGATCTGGGAGTTTTCCCTGAGCAGCCCATAGCTAGCAGTCTTATCCTAGAAATGTGAGTGGGAGAAGGCAGGCAGAGCCAGTGTGGTGGTAAAGTGTGATCCCAGCATGCTCAGAGGGGAGGCAGGAGGATCCCAAGTGTGAGCTCAGCCTGGAAAGCCTAGGGAGACTCTGTCTCAAAAATACCCAGTGAGGAAAATGAAATAAAAAATGAAAAAGGGCTGGAGCTGTAGCACAGGGTGAAGGTGCTGGATTCAGTCTCCAGTGTAACCAATCATTTGTAGCATCTGCTTTGTCCTGTCTCTTTCTGACTGATGCTGAAGAACCCAAATGCAAACGGTGCTCTTGAAGCTAAGGATCTGGTCCCAGCCGTGTCCTGGTGGCGAGTGTACATGGAGACATCAAGAAGAGCTCTTACTAAGAGCCACGTGGGTCATAGCCCACTAGCCCGGGTGTGGAGGGGGAGATGAGGCCCAGTCACTACAGTGAGGGAGGAAGGGAAGTGGATTTCTCCAGGTCAGAGAAGGCCAGTGGTAGTGGGGGGTAATCTGGAAGCCCACGAGAAAGGAAAGATGGCCACTGAGCAGCCGAGGGAGACTGAGAGGCCAAGACCATGTGGTCAGGAAGTAGCAGATGCAGAGGCCTCCTTGAGAGGCCTCTGTACAGGAGCAGATGTGCACACTGAGAAAGGAGGCAAAGGCCTGTGGATGCCTGGGCGCCTGGGGGCCGCCAGCACTGCTCCTTCCAGCTTCAGTCTCACTGAAAAATTTGGGAAAAATCACTCTGAATCAAACGGGTTAATTATCCCTGATTTTAACATAAAAGTGCATGTTGGCATGTGGCCTGGGACGCCCTTCACAGGACACAATCCATTTTCCTTGGAACCTGTGGAAGGTCTTGGAAGATCTTCCCTGGTGAGTGGATTTTACCCACAGAATCTGGACAAAATCAGGCAGTCTTCTAAAATGGGTTAGAACTTTTCTATTGTTGAAAAATGCTTAGAAAGAAAAATGCTTGCACAGTGACTTTTATAATCCACTACTTCTAGGCATGACAGGCAGATATAGAGAAACAGAGAGAGGGGTATGCACAGTTATGTGAACAAGTCTGCGGCAGATGACACTGGCCTCTTTGTGAAATCATTGTGTCTGTCATTAAACCAAGAGGGTTTGATCTGTAACGATGTCCTTTTCTCCCTGTAGCCTCCAGAGGCAATGCTGAAGGCACTGGCAGTAGACAGGTGAGTGTGTCTCTATTTTAGCATTGGTGACTGGCTGGTTTCCCCATAGGCAGCACAGAGTCCATGCACAGATGTGGCCTTGGATGGGCAGTGTCTTCCAGGAAAGGATAAGATTTGGACCTGGTGATCTCACTTGGTCTGGCCTCAAATCACTTTGCCCTTTCCTCTCTGACATTTCCAAACTGCTGAACCATTAGTGTAAAAGCTTTGCTTCATTTGTTGACCATTTTATGATTTTAAGAATTTCCAAATCTGCTTGTTTCATAGAAATGGACATTCTGATTTCTTGTGTTTTGAGGAGGGAGAAACAGGAGTCACATTGGGGTGCATGTGAACACCCCATTCTTCTAGAGCCCCAAGAGTCCAACTCCTGCAGCTGTTACTGTTTCAGGCCATGTGTTGATAACAGGCCTTTGTGTTTCCGAGTCTACACCACTCTACACACAGTTGGAGGACAGAAGGGTGATGTTTCTCCCTGAATCCCACGCCAAGGCTAAACGGAGAATGATTTTCCAGTGGGGAAACATGAGTGGGTTCCTTTCCCTCCCTCAGAGCCAGGCAAAGGCCTCTTTCCTTCTGACCTGCAGTCAATTTGTTGTTTGTTTTGTCTGCACCTGTTTGATGTCAGGCCTGTCTCCCCAAGGCAGAGCCTGTGTGTTGTGGGTTTTAAGTGGGGACCTCCAACACACACCTTGCATGTAATTTAAAACCATTTCATTTGGGAAAGATGTGTGATTCGTTTTCCTTTGTTCAGCAAATGTTTATGGTTTTAACTTTTTAAATCCCACTGCAAATCACTTACACTTGAAAATGCAGCTGGTCTGAAAGCAATTACCAGCTGCGACCAAAGACTTCCCAGGGGTTGTTTTGCTTAGATAATGGCAATTATGGGCACACGTGTGCTTCACCCGGTTTTAAATAAATGCCTCAGCTTCTCGCAGAGAGAAAGTAGAGGATGGTCTCTGAAGCTGCCCATAAGTGGCAGCAGCAGCCACTTCGATAAGGATCTGAGGGCATCTGGACCATAGTGGCTGCCGCGACGGCAGGCTCTGGAGGATGGGCTGTGACGTGCTGGCGACAGCAGAACTGAGGACCCTATGTGTCCTCAGAGAAGCAGAACAGTCGGCAGACATCATGATGTGCCCGAGGCTCCCACTCTGCTGGAGAGGAGCCGTCTTCCTGGCCCTGGTCAGAGGGCTCGGAGCTGTGCCGTGGAACACACCTCAAGGCAGGACTTAACCATCTTTAGCAGAAGGGTTATTTTACCCACAACTGATTACAACAAAGCTTTTGCTTAGGGGAGGAGCTACCTCCTCAGTCTTTATTAAGGGAAATGAAAGCCAACCCAGACACTGCTTAAACTTTAAAGCTGAATTATTTCAAATAATAAGACAGAAGAGTGGGTCAAATTATTTTGTAGGAATTGCTGCACTTGGAAAACTAAGCCTAGGAAATTGTAGGTTGCTTTCCCTTTCCATTTTAAATTGCTTTTAATTGGAAGTTTGGGTTCTGAGTTACAGCAAGAGATCCGTGATGTAGTAAACACACTTTTCACATTGCATTTGTTCTTAGGTAAAACAGTGCACGGAAAAGATGAAAAGGAGAATTAAAAAATCAACTGCGCCTTTTTCAAATTTGAAACACAAATTAGATCACAAAACCATTTTTGTATAATGAATCCCAGGAGAAGGAGACGCTGTGGGACGGGGGGTGCATAGTGACCACACAGCACTGTATTCGCAGGAAATGCTGATCTTCCCAATTGATGCATTTTCCTGGTACTTTTGGTTGTTTCAAGGAGAAAATGTGAAGCAGGTCCTGTCCAAAATGTCTTCATAAATCCTTACAGTTGAGGCGCCCTTTCCTTTCTCAGATATTGTTAAAAGCGCTGTGTCTCTGGTGTCAGGCTGCTTCATTCTCAGAAGCTGCCGGGGTACCTTGCAGGTGGATGGTGTAGTCGTCCTGACGTGAAATCTCTGTCTTGTTTTTCAGCCCAGAAAGCAAGGATGAGCCACATCTATACCCAAGGCAGAGCCTAGACATGTGGGAATCTCCCTCACCAAAGATCAATTAAAAACCAAAAACAAAAACACATAGTATTTGCACTTTGTACTTTAAATGTAAATTCACTCTGTAGAAACGAGCTATTTAAACAGACTGTGTTAATCTGTGAAAATGGAAGGCTGGCTTCAGAAAATTAATCACATACAATGTATGTGCTGTCTCTCGACCTTGGAAAGCTGTGCTTGGAGCTGCGCTTCTGCCCGACTCCCACCTGCAGTTGACGCGTTCACCTCCACCTCTGGAAGGCTGGGCTGCAGCCCTCTGCGCAGCCCACGCTGTCTCCTGTCCACTCACCCAGCTTGGGTGACGCCTACAGTGTCACTGAGTAGTGTGCTGCCATCACCATGAAGCTTGGCCTGGATTTTGTGTTTGTCTGCATTGTCTGCTTCCTAAGAATCATGCAACCACTAAATAGGCATTCAGGGCAGGCAGCACCCCACTCGGAAAGAGCATTTCACATACTTTTTGTCTCCTTTTCAAGCTTCTTTGGCATTGGGCTCCATTAGTCATACCATTAGATTTTCAGAGTGGCTCCCTTTGAAGGCTAGCAGCATGGGGACCCCAGGTGCAGGAAGTGAGTGAGCCCCGCCCTGCCAATGAAGCAGGACTGGTTTAACCTGGGGGGGGTCACCTTCCAGACTCCTGCTTCTCTTTTGCACGTGGCTGTCCCGTCCTCCCGTGACCTGCCCCGGGCCTACTGAAAGGGAAAACTGACCCCTGATAAATAAGTCTCCATAGAGGAGGCAGGTCCAGCCCAAATCATGCCAAGCATGCGACGTGACAGCACAGGAGGACTGCTCAGCTTACGGCAGCTCCATGCTTCTGGGGCAAGTAGGTTGCAGTGGACATCATCTGAGTGGGTTTTTGCAGAGACCAGGATCTGGGTGCTCACGCTGAAGACCAAGGCTGAGGTCAGCAGGCACCTGCTGGCCTCCAGAGCACTAGGACGATGGACGGAGCCAGGACTCAGAGCAAGAGCTGTGTGGCCATCTCAGTGTGAGCTTCAGCCTGGAAAAATCTTTGTGGCCTCTAGTCTTTCAACAGCGTTGCTTGGATGATATTTGTGGATGTTCGTGAAGATATTTCTTGAAGCCTTTTGCTATTTAAACTGTGCAAAGGTAAAAACCGAGCCTCTGGAGCACTAAACTAGCTCAAGTACACGTCAATGATGTCCAAGAAATAGTTACAATCTTAAATGTTTTGGATAATCTTTTATATTTCCAAACTGAATTTAATCATTTTTCTTAGATTAAAATAAAGTATGCTATCAAACCTGTTTTTAGTCTTTTTTTGTGTGTGTATCAGCTGTGTGTAGAATTTTATAATTGTCTGATTGTAAACATGTCTACTCCACAGAAATAAAGGTAAGGAGCCTGGACTGAAATAAGTCTGAGTCCAAGTCCTGCCTGGAAAACTGTGATTTCTGAGGAGTTCTTCACCCTATATGAACTTCAGATTCCTCCTCTGCAAAGCAGGACCGTTGGTGGCACCTCTTGGGGCAAGTTGCGAGTTGGTTTATGTGGCTGCGGACAGCCTGGCAGCTGGGACTTGCTCCTGCCATGTGAAAGAATCACCCAGGAATGGATGGTGTAGCCATGTTCTTGATTTTCCCTGTGTTGTGGTGTTGTTGAGTATGTTGGTGTGGAACGGACGGTCAAAAAAAAGCTCTTGTTTTAGTAAACACTTTTCACTAAGTCATACAATTAAAGACCTTGAGGGGACAGTTTTACTCCCCTAAATCTCCCCGACACCTACAATGGTCTGTCAGCTCAGAAAAGGATGAGTGTTGAAAACTCAGTCAGAAGAGTGACCACAGCCAGTTGTACAATGAAGGCTTTTCCAGGAGCAGAGGGACTTAAGTGGAAGCTGGCTTCCAGCAAGTGTTCATCGGGGAGGTGGAGCTTTGGCTGTTCTCGAAGCAGATTTGACAGGATGGTGTCCAGGAGGCTGGGGAGTTGGAACGCGGCAGGTGAGCAGGAGGACTGGTGGGGGGAGGCAGTGAGTCATCACATCCTCCGAGCAGAGTACCACAGTCTCTCAAGTCTGCACTCCAGTCTGTTTCCCCGACCCCTCGGAGCGGAGCTTTCTCTGCCAGGTGCTTCCCTCATGCATATTCTCCCTTCCTGTTTCCGAAGGTTTCTGCACCCTCGTCAAGCACCTCTATGCGGAAGGGCTCTGGAAGCGTGCTGAGCAGCTCGTTGATCAAACTCACAAGGGTCATTCCTGGAGTTTTGTTTACGGTTCAGAGGTGAAACATGTCAGAGGCTTTGGAATCACTGTATAGAAGTGATTAATGTGATCGTAGACTTCCAAGTGCAAAACCAAATGCAAGACACAAAGCTAGTCCAGAAACAGCAAGCATTTACACAAAGCCGAGTTTAGGGGACTCATGATGGCGTGATGACTGGGATGGCGGCGGCAAGAGGGATGGTGTGGTGGTGGTCATCGTGCTGGTGATGGTGGTGGTGGTCATGATGGTTCAATGATTCTCATGGTGATCATAGTGATGGTGGGCAGGATGGTGATGGTGTTGATGATGCTGATTTTGAAATGATGATGGTGGTCATGATAATGCAGATGATGTTGGTGAGGATGGTGATGGCAATGGTAATGAAGAAGAAATGATGGTGGTAGTGAGGAGGAAAATGGTTTTCTCCTGAATATCATACTCTATTACATAGACCATAATTTGAAACTCACTTGACTAATTAGTTGTGTAGTCATTTTTAGTATTTCAGTGGTGTTCAGTATGTTTTACTATAAGGTTGTAGACAAGTCACCCTAAAGCTCAGTAGCTGACAAGAACTGTTCATGCTTCATCTTGCCTGTGCATGTGCCTATGTTGGTCAGCTATTCTGGGCTTCCTGTCTCTGGCCCTGATGTAAACAGGCAGCGACTAATGGTATTAAGAACTCAAATCTGTGTCTTAGGGCCATCTGCACCACATGATTTTGACTCTTTTCGGAGTGTATAAAAGACAAGGAAACTTCAGTCCAGAATTCTTAACAATGAACATTGAGCTAAACAAGTATAGGGCTTCACTTCTTACTAAGGAAAATCCCCAAAGGCAGAAATAAGAGAATGCCATTCTTATTCTCTATTTGTTAGTGATTACTTATAAGACAGTAAAATTAGAAAACCAAATCTCAGTGGCACAGAGAGGCCCCCACCCAGCCCCCAGGTCTGTCTGCATCTTCAGAAAGAGACTACCCAGCATGGCCCACAGTTTTCATACTTGGTGAGCCCATAGAGGTGAGCCCAGAGGCCAGAGAGTGGATGGAATGGATTTTATGCCCCTCAGCTTTGTCAAGCCTCAGAGAGTGAAATTCTGTGGAGTGCTGTCAGTCACTAGGGCCTTCTTGGCACTTTAGTGCTACTTGCTCAGACAAGGGGGCAGCTTGCTGTGCAAGTACACAAGAGACTGGGATTGCTGGCCAAGCAGTAGTGATGCCACATGCCCCCCTCTCATGTGGAAGACAGGTCTGTCACCTTCTATATTTTAGTCCAACATATTTCTTTTATGTGAATGAATTACTTCTACTTCCTGTGGACATTTGGTGCTTACAGAGAGCTGATAAAGTGTACCAGTTAACTCATTTCATGTGTGTTACATGGCAAAACGGTTTTATGCATTCTTATTAATTCTTTGACTGCAGGACATATTTTATTTCCTTAAGTTAAAGTTGAAGTCATACTCCATAAATAGATTCTTTGCGATGGAAGATGAAATTTGTGTATTCTCTACCAGCGTGGTTTGATATTGCCTTTTCAGTCTATGTAGTTATTAGCTAAGAAGAAAGATGGATTTTATTTCTTCTAGAGATCTTGAAAGTGTACTTTGAATATCTTATTTCAAATTTATATAATCACAGTTCCCTAAATCTTATAATAGAGCTAGACTTCACTATTTAAGATAAGTCAATCCATTTGACTTTTCTGTTTAAGAAAATGGTCTTCTTATCTGACAGTTTTATCACCTGACCTCTGGTATGGAAAAAGAAATGTATTTTAATATCCTATGTCCCCAGTGACCTAAGGTTTTCCTACCAGACCTCGCCTCTTAAGGCTCCCAGCCTCCAAGGCTGCTACCCCCACCCTCCATGCTCCGCCACATGGGCCTGTGGGAAGATGTCCAACCTGGAAGACACAGAAACGATCAAATGTTGTCCTGCCATTTCTCACTGTTGTTAAGACAGAGAAGGGACTAGAGCAGCGATGGCAGAAGGATCACAAGCTTTCCAAAGAGCAGCTGCGGTCCTGGCAGGGTGAGGTCAAGGGTGGCTTAGCGCTGTGAGCCATGTCACTCACCTGTGGACATGCCCCTTTCTTGGCGTCATGGCTTTGTTGTCACAGGATGCCTTGGCAGTGCTCTGACCTCAGTAATTTTCCACATTTCTTAGCGATGCATTATCCTTTTCCCAGGTTTGGAGCAACAGCACCGCTCCCCGTAATCCCAGACAACCCTTCCTGTGACTTGCTATCTTCATCCATTTTTTTCTCCCCCAATGGTGCTTGTTGACCCAGCAGAGCTTACTGACGAGAGGTGACTTGCCTGCAAGTTTGGGGGTAAAGAAGAAAATCATTGTCTCCTTATTTTTCCTTAAGTTTGAGAAACCGTATGCGTAGCATGTTTGTAAAGGATATCCTTCCAGGTACCACAGGTCATATTTTTTATGAGCATTTATTATGTCATTAAACTAACTCTTAGAGTTACCACTGCTTCAACAGACTCACCATGGAATTGTATGCCTCACAGCATACAACAGAGCTCTTCTACTTCAGTCTTAGTAATGTCTGAGTTCCCGAAGCTTCTCTTCCGTTTTCTGTATTTCATACCCTGGCTGTGTGAAGTGCCATTTAATAACGTGGTGGGGAGGATGCCATTTTTCACGGTCTTGAGACTTTCCGTGTCTAGAAGAAACGTAGTACTTCTCTTTGCTACATACTGCACACGCACTGGCTCCCCAGAGCCTGCTGTTCTACAGAGGAAGGCGTGGAGGCTGCGTTTGGTCTGCTGATGAAATGCAGATTGACTATGAAAAAGAAAATCATTCATTTACGTGGAATTTGGAAAGGAAGACCTTTTAATGATCCCAGCTGGTTACCTTTAGGGTGCAGAAAAGCCTGTGGATTAGTATCCCTTGGTAGTGAGTCCAATGTATTCTTATTTGATTATAAATCGGATGCATTTCTAATCAATTGCAGTGCTTTCTTTTGGGAACTTTCTCTTCAGAGGCAGAGGCAGACCCACATGTGCTGATAGCGAGGTAGATGGGCCAGAACACTTCTCCTCTGTCACCGCTCAGGTGCCTTTCCCAGGGCTCACTGCCAACATTCCTGCGTGCACGAAGAATACTGGATACCTTCCCGGCCTTTCTTTCTTTTTACACCCATAAAGTTTTCTTCTTGAAAGCATTTTGTCCGATTCTGGCACAGCAGTGTGGCTCCATTGGCGGATGTGGAACGAGTGAGTGAATGATGTCATTTTCAAGAGGCAGGTGGAAGAAGCTGCGCCGAGTGCTTGGCGCACGGTTAACATTGGTTTGGGCAGGCAGGGTGCAGCTCTCGGCGTGGCAACTGATCTGAGCTTCACTAGTATCTTCTCATGGATGGTTTCGTACAGCCTCAGAGTCCAGCACGCCCCTCTGGCCTTCCCCTCTGTGTCCATGCTCTTCCCACACTCACCCTCATGACCACCTATGTTCCTCAGACTTCGAGTGGGATCTTTATTCTCTTCTGGTCCCGCAGTCTGTCCAGAGCTCTGTCCCGCTCCTGTTTTCACCCAGAGGTTGTGGCTACTCCTCTTCCTTTCCTGGCTGTACTTCACATCTCCTCAACCTCCCCGAGACGGGGCTTCCCACCCCCTCTGAATCCGGTGTCTCTTCCATGAGACCGAGAGGAGCCTGCCGGAACTCCACTTTCTCAGCCATTTATTTACAGTGCTTCGAGGAGGCTGCTGCTGACTGGTGCTGACCAGTGCTTGTGACTTGTCTTCCCACTATCCGTGTGCACAGTCGAGGTGTCTAACAGCTGGCCCAGGAAAGAGCCCCTTGCACAACATCTCTGTGAGTCCTGAAGCTTTTCACAGCAGAGCGGTCTGCAGTGCAACGTTCAGGGGGCTCCGAGACTCGTTTTCTGTGGGGCCACAGCTCTTGGGGCCATTCACGATCTCCAGACTTACTTGGCTGTGGTCATCCTTGAGGTACCAGATTCTGGGTGTCTGTTTCTCAGGCATTGCCTGATATTATGGGAAATTACAAAGAAAAAAAATAGTCGCAAACTTCCCTCCAAGCACTGTAAACTAACACTTGACAAATGAATATGTACCTAGATAGTGCTACACTGATGTTTGAATACAGGCATACACTCATTATGCACCGATATTTTCTTTTAAAAGTTCAAGCATTTCAATTAAAAAGCGAAATAAAACACTCATGTGTCTTATTGTTTCATATTTTTACATATTTCAAACTAAAGAAATTTTGATTTCCTTTGCTTATTTGGAAATCTTGCAATATATTCTAGGAAGGAAAAAAGAGATTGTGAGTGATAGATTGTAGGTGGAAGGAAAACACTCTTCACATACTGGTTGTGATTAATGATGCCTGCCCCCCAGTAAAATGTGCACGACTCCTACAAGTGCCCTCCAAAGTATTGTCCTGTGGAACCTAAAAACAAAACAATCAATTTCTCGATTCAAAGTCTCTGCATAAAGTATTTTCACCAAAGAGCTGCCAAGGCCCTGTTTTCCCAGGAGCCTGCTGGGTCCCTGGGGCTGAGAGGCTCTGGGGCAGGGAGCAAGGACGGAGCCGCCTCACCCGCCTGTCCCAGCAGTTCCCGCGTGTGCTCGTCCTCCCTCAAAGCAGCGGGAAGCTTCCCGCAGAGCCCGGGACTGGTCTGGACACTGCAGATGGGCAGGGTCTGGGTCACATGGGATTTTATGGCTGCGGCTCGGCATAGGGGGAGGGGCACACAGCCGCAGAAATGAAGGCCGCCTTGCTCGTCTCCTCTGGGCCCCTGGGCGCCCACCAGCCAGACCTCTTAGTGGGCTGCCGCAGGAGCACCGGGAGGCTGGGGTCCTAGCCGATGGTAACTGTGTCAGCTCTGAGTCCATGAGGTTGTGTAAGCGGCAGAACTCAAGTTGTCATCCCGGTCCGTTAGGATCTTTGCTGGCTCCTCTGAGGACAGGAGCAAAGCGCCCCTTCTGTAGCTTCCTTCTGCGCTGCTGTGCGGCCACAGTGGTGACGTCACAAAGCCACGCACCGACACGGCTGGTGAGGGATGTGCGTCCACGCTGCTTCCTCTAAGTGGCCCGTGGCCCCCTCGTGGAATCCCAATAGAGGGCTTGACTACACCAGGGGCGGCCGCTGGCAGGACGGTGGGGTCTGCCCTCACCAGGGGTGGGAATGAGATACCAGGGCTGGTCTCAGGAGAATCAGTTTTCCAAATAAGGACATGAAGAAATGGAACAAGGGGAGGTAGGTCAAAGAAGCAGAGTAGACTAGAGAGAAAGCCGGAACAGACGCTAACTGCAGGAAGGGCCGGGCAGAAGGCACTACTCTTCCTTTGAGCTTCACTCGCCATGCTTACATCAGAGGCCACGCCCCTTCCCAGCCCTTTCTGTCTCTTCCTTAGCACAGATCTCAGTGCTGTGCCACCTCCTTGAGACGTGCCCGTCACTGCCACACTCAGTGAACGATCACATCTGAGCCATGAACCAGCACGGGTGCTGAAGGCCACCTCACTGGGAAGTCCATGAAGTCCCTTCTGTCCTCCGGACAGTGGTCAGGTGCAGGCTTCGCGTTCTTAAGGCGTTAACACCTCCCTGTGAACCATCCCAGTGTGAGGCAGCAGATCTTTAACTAGAAATGTCAGCAGGGGAGCGTCAGGCCATCCAAAAATGTGCACACCCCTGTGGGCTGTATCAAATTGGACACAGCATTATGGGATCATAAGCGAAAAGACAATAGGTTCCACATTTCACTGCCCGGAATTCTTTGAAACATGCAAATGTGGAAGGAGTGTTCATTGACAACTGTGATTGCCTGAAACGCAGCTTTGGTTTTGGTTAGCGTCCGTCGTACAGAGAACGTGAAGCCTGCGGCTTGAATTACCGCTTGGACATGAATATGCGTGCGTGTGGGTCTGGAGCCTGCCTGCACATTTGAAGAGCGGTGCTTGCTGTCTTGTGAAGACCCCGAGCTCCGTGCTGCCTCGATGTTCTCCTGAAGGGTCTAAGCAGAAGCTGAGGACCAGCACCAGGAAGGCAAGAAGGGTCTCAGCAAGCCAGGGATGGACCGAGCGCAGCCAGAATAGGCAGCTCCACAGTTCTGCAAACCAGCAAGCCTGGGAAACTAGGCTCTGGTCAGGCACTGCAGACAAAGTCACAGCCACTGCTTCTGGCAGATGAACTAGTGATGGGAAGGTCCTTCTGCTCACGTTTCCCTTCTGTGCCTTGCGTTATAGCAGATGACTTGGGTCCCTATACCCTTAGGCTTAGGATAAATGTTGCTGCATGATGTGTGTAGTTACATTATCTACGCATCAGAAAAAAGTGTTTATCATTAAAGGGATGAACAGAAGTACCTGGAGAGCTCCCGGTAGTCCTAATGAGTGTGAGGAGGAGACCAGTACCTGTCACTGATGAGTGGCCGGACACCAGCCTCACTGGCTGTGGCTGGGCTGTTGGAGGGTTGGCTCTCTGCCTTCTGAGGCTGTGTTCCTGGTGGCAGGGAGCCCACACTCCTGTGAGGATGTAGAAGTGACCGCTCCCCTCCTCAGGCCTCCTTACCGGACATGTTGGGGGTGTCGGGGAGCCTGAATCTCATCTCTGCTGCTGTTCCTGTCCCTGTCCCTGTCCCACTGCTCAGTGCGCACGCGTGCTCATGTGTGAAATCAGTCCTATCCGTAGGGCTCGTGGGTGGGTGACACAGCTGCTGCAGCTCCCTGCCCCACATCCCCATGTCCCCTCAGCCTACCGGTAAAGTTGCACCTCCATACATGCTGAGCTCCGCGGAGGTTTCCAGCCTAGTGTCCACCCCGTGTGCAAACATGGGGGTGAGGAGGCTGAATTCAGAGAAACCTGGGCTCAGGCGAGGTCTCGCAGGTCTTGCAAGGTTCCTAGGAAACAACATCTTCTCCCCCTCTACCTGACCACACGGTCACGGCTGCTGGGGACTGCCTCCTCCCATCAGCATCCACGTCATCCTGTTTCAAGGCCTGCCTGAGAGTATAGACAGTCAGTGGCAGTGTCTTCACTCTGCCTTGACCCAGTACATGTCCTTGGTATCTACCTGGAACCAGGCACAGAGTTGGGTGCACTGTGGGTGTGGGAGACAAACAAGTTGAGCCCTAGACAAGGGGGACGAGGGAAAGAGCGTGGATCCTTCCTCTGCTCACGGGTACCCTGTATGCAAAAAAACTGTCCTGGGCCCTGCAAAGCACGTGAGAACAGGACGACCCTTAAGGCGCAGCATGTGCTGTTATTGTCAGCAACCGTGGCCCCGAGGCTTTACACCAGGTGACTCAGCCAAGCTCCAGGTGTGTATCTACCTGGGCCAGGCTCATTGTAACAACTCAAGTGTCACCACATGTGTCAATTTACAAATCTTGCGCCTGGCACTGCTGACTCGTCCAGCACAAGTTAACATTTCCTGAGAAGAGTTGCGCATACGAATGAGCTGTTTCGATGTCCAGAGATGTCCAGAATGACATCTCCATTCTGCCATTTGGGTGCTTTTTCCAATGACAAACATAGGGTCCTTTTACATATTTATAAAATCCCCTCTGCAAAGACAAATTTGAAAGCTACAAAGATCTAATCAAAGTCCTGAGTGAAATTACCATTCAGAAAGTAAAACAGCAGCTTCTAATAGAAACAGTGTCCTGTCATAATCTGTCCCGAAAGTAGCCCACAGCAAGCAGCCGTGCACAGGGTGTGAGTTCAAAGGGCCTGCTGACCGTGTGAGACACACGCTTGCTCTGTGTGCTGCAAACTGGTTCCAGATTTTGGCCAAAGGCTCACAGCTCTCAGCTTGTCAGTCAACTGTCAAGGAGAGGGGCCGTGCAGAAGGGCTGTGTGGTGATATGCGAAAGGTTTGTCTCGCCTGTCCTGGGGAGTCCCCGGCCAGCCCCGCCCTAGCCACAGAGATGAAGTCTGCTTCCACCCCTGCAGTAATTTGGTCCTCAACTCTCTTCTAACAAAAGAGCCTACCCTGCCTTGGGGCGTCTCAAAGAAATGTAAGCAAAGACTTCGAGTGGCATATTGAGCTTCCTCCTCCCCCATGGGCTGGTCAGGATGAGGCAGGTTACTGGACACTCAGGTCCAGAAATAACAGGTCACCTGAGCTCTCGTGCCTGAGAAAGATCCCCCAGACCAGCCTCCTGCTGAGTCACGCGGAGTTGGCCTAGACTTCGAGCAGCCCAAGCCACTGAACTTCAGCATAACCAGATGCTGTTGCTGGACAGGGAGTGATCAAAATGTATGGTAAATGTTCAAATAAAATGATTCCAGCAAGAGACACATTGCTATCGACCACCACAGAGACATTCCCCTTCACCTTGAACACACATCCATTATCCTTGACACTTTCCGAAGCAGCTCTGGAAATTCTCTTTCATGAGTGTCTTTAGTTGCTGTGATGGCTGCCATGGTGTCCTGAATGGATTCAAAATGTTTCTCTTCCTGGTCATTTGGATAGTCAGTGTCAGGCTTGGCGAGTGAGGAGGATGAAGACACACTGCGATGTGCTCACGAGCTACCATTCTGTTGCATGGCCCTTGGCAGCAGGATTCGCTCCACTTTTTTCATCACATCGTGTAAAGATATGAAAGGACTTCCAGATCTGCTGCAGAAAGTCGCAAGAGGACAAACCATGCAGAGCCCATGCAGAGCGGTGGAGTTATTAAGTTCTCTTAGTTTTTAAAAAAGAGAGAAAGTGGCCAGAATAAATGGAAAAGTGTGTTCAGAGCCAGGGGAAGTATTCGGAAGGAGATATTGTGATGTTATTTTTATTTCTTTGTTAATCTATATCTTCTCAACTCCAGTGAAAGTTAAAGTTCCCTTTTTTTTTTTTTGGCAAAAATCATGCCATAGAAGGCAGGTGGCAAACATCTGGATTACCTTTAACACATCAGTCCTTAATAGGAGGAGCGTTTTCAGCCTATCCTCAGGGCAGTGAGCATGTGCTTCAGAGCTGGGTTTTGGACTCAGATGTGGGTGCTCAAGGACCAGAGGGCTTTGTAACAATGGACAAATTCAACTTTCTTACAGTTTCTAGTGATGTTTTCACATGGAAATATGGAGGATAACACTTATTTGGCAGGAACTGTGTGTCAAGGAGATTAGAATGTAAAGTAGCAGGGAACTGAGTTTCTAGCCTCAGGACCTGTTCTTTTTTTCTGCCTCCAGTGATAGCTGCAGCCTTAAATGACCTGCCACTCAAGCCTTCCCTTCATGCTCATTTCTCCAAGTGACGGCAGCCTGGAGATAACAGGCAAAGTGCTAGACATGGAGCTGGGGCTGCCCGAAAAGCAAAGAAAGGGGATTGTTTTCTCACATAATCCACATAAGCCTGTGGTTTCAAACTTTAGCTCAAAAGAATCTAACAACCTCTGAGTGTGACGACAAGGCCTAGTCCATGGGGGACGCTTACAAAAGCCTTCAGGCCTAAACACAAATTCAACAGAGTCATCTGCCTAAGAAGGAAACAGAGACCTACTCTTTTGTGGAGTAGCGAACACAGCCCATTTTTTCCGTACAAGAACAATGACTTTGGAGAAAGGAAAGGATATTCCTTGAAAGATTCAGTTCATCATAAAAATGTTACCTGAGACTTCATTAAGTGCACTTTCTTACCTTCCTGCTTGAAGGGGTGTTCTCTCACCTCTCTCCCTGAAAAATCTATCATTCTGTAATAAACACTACACAATGGCCGATTGTCCTATCTGAAGTCTTTGTCAAAGACACAAAGGACCAAAGTATGTTGGGAGTCCCTTGCAGCATCAGGCCCTGGCCACATTACGACCCCTCTTCTCAGTGACAGACATTTGGGGGAAAGTGCAGGGTGTGGGTCTGTTCAGAGTTCAGCGGTTGTGGCTGAGAGGAGACCTGGGAGCACCTCTGCCCTCTTATTCCAGACAGTAAAGGTCTGAGGTGGAAGAAAACCTTCCAGTGCAAGTGAAACAGAACTGTGTCCTCAGCCACACAAGAAGAGTGTGGAGCTGGGCAAGGCCGGGCACAGGTGGGCATAGGTAGTTTCCTGGTTGACAGTCACTCTCCCCTTCAGTGGTCTTGAGAGTCTCCAGAAGTTGACATGTGCCTGGAGGGAAGAGGAAAGTGACAGTCCAGATCAACAGCACTCCTCTGCAAGGTGGAGCTTCAGGGAAGGGAGAGTCTTTTTTTTTTTTTTTTTTTTAATTTTTTAATCTTTATTGGTACATTACATATATACATCATGATTGCACTCCATAATGGGGATTTGTACCAGTATAAGACACAATTTAATTCTCATATTTTCCCATAGCCCTACCCACCCTACCACCCCCCATATACTTAAAACTTGTTTCCTTATACATAAAATTTGTTTCCTTACTTTTTTGTTATAATCTCATTATTTTTCCCCCTTCACCCTATTTTACTTTGAGCATTTTCTATTTCACAATATATAACATACAATTCTAGGACTCATTTACATCTTTATTTTCTCATACCAGAGAAAAGATGAGATATGTACCTATCTCTGCCGTATTTATTTCACTTATGAGGATATCCTCAAGGTATGTCCATTTAAATATAAATGATTCAAACTTATCATTTTTATGGCAGAGTAATACTCCATTCTGTAGAAGAACCACAGTTTTTTTATCCAGTCTCCAGTTGGTGGACACTTGGGCTGTTTCCAAGATGTAGCAAGGGAGAGTCTTATAAGAAGCTTTATCACAGAGGATTTACAGGGCCCCCTTGGCGCACAGCCAAAGAGCGAGCTGCTAAGGGAGTCTGAGCCAGTTTCCCTTCTTTCACTGCTGTGCTCCTGTGGATTATTGTGGAATAAGGGAGGGCACTGGTCCTTGGGAATAAACTGTGACAATCAAAATTGACCAAGGCAAGGTGGTGGTGTACACCTGTAATCCTAGCAGTCTGAGAGGCTTATGCTGGGGAATCACGGGTTTAATCCCAACTTGAGCAATTTAGCAAGACTTTAATCAAGAAAGAATAAAGCAAGGAAAGAGAGAAAGAAAAGAAAGGAAGAAAGGAGAAGAGAAGAAAAGAAAGAAAAGAAAGGAAAAGAAAACAAAAGAAAAAAGAAAAAAAGAAAAGAGGCAGGTAGGGGATGTAGCTTAGCGGGAAGGACGTGGGTTTAATCTCCAATGCGGAAAAAACAAAAACAAAAACAAAAACAAAAAAAACAAGGAGAGTTACACGGATAGTGCTAATATGCAGAGTTAGGTGTGGGGGCACATACCTGTAATGTAGCCCTCAGAAGGCTGAGGCAGGAGCATCACAAGTTTGAGGCCGGGCTGGGGACAGTCTTGGTTTTGATCACAATAAGTTCAAGACAAGATCAGACTGATCTGTTAGAAAGAACTCACGGGGAGAGAGCTCGTGCCACGGTACCAAGAGTAAATGCACCCGAACTGCTGATTTTGTGTCTTTCCTTGGACCCAACACCATGGCTCCAGCTCTCAGAGGTTATTTCACAAAGATTGTAAGAGGATGAGAAACAGAAAGAAAGAATGCAATGAAGAATATGACAATGAATTACACGACTGCCCTCTATGAGAAACACTTAGGTTCAGACATAATGAGTTTGTTATTAATAAATTTTTTTCTTTTGAAAAAAATCTTGTAGAACTCTCTGCCTGAGTTATCAGTGGTACCTGCCAAGTGGTGTTTATATTGGAGAAGAATAATTTGACCAATGAGAAATGTACGTAGGAAGGAAAAATTCCTAAAGATACCAAATAAAAGATCAGGAAGCCATGGACAACTATTTTTGTTATTCTGTTCGGGTCATCAGCGCACTAATCAGTATTTTATGTCAAGCACACACAGATGGGAGCGGTAGACACAGCTACATGCAGTACTCTTTCATGTTGACTATGTCTTAAATATTCATTGTACGCCACTTCATGCTTTTAAACTTGAAAGTTTCAAACATTATTATGTCAAACATTATTTTCATCCAGAATATTTTTAACAGTGAGCAATAAAACTTTCCTGGTGGATGTCTTTCAGGTCCTCAGAAAGCACTATGGTGATTTCCAACCAACACACGTCTTGACATTCAGAGATATGTGATCTCCTTCTCTCTCTGGACATTGTCTGAATTTGGACAACAAAGTAAATGTCAGTAGCAGAAGTTTTAACAATAGAGTAAAAGCTCCTCATGGACTTTAAAGACTTGTTGTGGGTCCAGGAGCGGCTCTCCCTTCCTCCCAAGGCACAGGGCTATAGTCCAAGAAATTAATCCACCAGTATGTTTTAAAAAACAAAATAAAGGACTAACATTTTGTTACTCCTCAAAATAGATTTTACTAGGTGGTAGGAGTTGAGTGTGACGTAGCTTGGCTTGGGCTTTGGCAGCGGGGGATGGCTCTGCCTGGGCACAGAGCTGGCGGGAGCACTGTCACCCTGCTATGTGCCCTCCTCCTGGGTAGAAGTGCTCTGCGTGCCGATGTCCAGGTGAGGGGCACAGCGGGACATGGAGAGTTCAGACCTGCTCTGTGTGTCTCCTCAGGTCATTGGCTCAGTCTTACCAGCTCATCTGAGGATGACTGTTTGGCAAGGCATCATGGGAAGATGGTGTCATCAAGTAAGTGAACACACAAACCATCGTTCCTAAGATTTGCTAGTTCTTGAAAACACTCTAGGAAACTCTCTCATGATTTAAAGTGGTCAAATAGAACTATATCTAAACATAACAGATGAGAATTTACAAAAGAAAGAATTTTCCTAACAAGTATACTCTCAGAAAGACAGCCCGGTCTGTTAATTTTTCATAATCAGATCAGGTATCATAATGTCAAAGAGCTATGAATACTCTGGGGAACCCGTACCACACTCCAAACAACTGGTCACCTTTGAAGACAAAAATCGAAACAAACTTCAGTTTCAACAAAAGCTGAGTTTGTTGATCTCAGAAATTTAAATCTCTGTAATTTGAAGAAAAAAATTTGTATTTGTCAGAGAAAAAAATTGCAGATGTGGAAAGATAAATAAAATGTATTTTGATTGATAGTTCAGAAATGAATCAAAGATAGCATAAAATTTAAGAAAATATATTAACAATGAAAGTAGAAAAGCCATGTGTGAAACTTTTCCAGGTAATTCGGAAGTGTCAGATTTCAGGCTGCAGTAAGACAAGTTCCTGAAGGCAGAGCAGTAACTCTCAGCTCCTTGAGTGATTCCTGGTATTGTCTGAAGAAATGATGCATTTCCAAATCATCCCCTGACTACACAGTGTGAGAGTTTGCTACTGTTGAGTAATTCGTCTGAAGCATGAGGAGAGGGGGCATATCAGGCAGGAGGAGGACTTGTGACCACCCAACAAGACAATCCTGGGATCCCGAGAGAAGAAACGGGGTGTCCCTTCCCTTCACTCACCAGTAGCGTGAAGCTTGCCTCTCTGGGGTGAGGTGCTCCTCCTCGGGCATTTGAAAGTGAAGGGTCTCCCCAGGACACCAGGGGCAGGGGACCCTCCTCCACTGTTCTCTGAGGTGAGGGGTCCCCCTGCACCTGAGGTGAGACTTCCTTCACCTGAGCTGAGAGCTCCCTCTCACCTGAGGCCAGGCGCCATCCCCCTGGGCCGTGTGTGGACGGGCTCTGACAGAACATTCTTCATTCTCAGGGCACAGTCAGGTTCTCCCTGAGGTCTTGGCCTTGCCCAACCTCAGGAGAGATCAGCAGCAGATCAGTGGTGCTGGTGACCTTGTTCTTGACCTGTGGCCAGCTCCCCATTTACCTTCCTTTCTCTTCTTGTCCCCTGTGTAGAATGTCTTCTTGCTTTACCTGCAGGAGGACCAATGCATGGTCTTCCTGTAACTGTTCCTCCTAGGGATACTGTACTTGTGGCAAAAATGGCAGAAGTCACCCATCATTACTCACTTCCCGGGGGAAAACAGTCTTTTCTTTCCTCCTTATGTTGAATCCCAATGTCAATGAATCCTTACGATGTCACCAATAAATTTTGATAGCTCTGAATGTTCGGGGCTTTTGCTTGCTCAAGCTCTGGATATCCAGAGTCCTCATGTTTGTCTCTTTCAACTCTGTCACCATGTGTTGTAGAGCTGAGAAAGATACCGGAACCCATTGCAGAGGTCTTCAAAAAATACTCACAATAGTGAGGCAGCCATGTTTACCTTCGGGCATGTGTAAGTTGAATCTAAATTATAACCGATGTCTAAGTTTAAAACACATGTGTGAGTGCAGGTCTGTGCCAAACCAATTCCATGTCCTGAGCAACTTTTAGATTTGAGTCACACTAGCCAGGAGGACACTGGTTATGCCAAACATCCCTCCTCGCTCTCCCACTTTGATTCCATCCTGAGTCCCTGACCTTGCTAAGTGCAGGACCCCACGCACGCATTTGCTCTGTGTGCACCAGGGAACCCTCCCAGGCATTTCCCCCTTTGCACTGGAGCAGAGGATGATGCTGAGTCCAGACATGGACCTTCCTGTGGTCAAGGTTGACTACCCTGCAGCCTGGCAACTCTGGAAATTTCCCCGAGCCAGGGCAGCCCTTTTTTGGAGGTGGTCATCAGATGGCGAGCTACATCACTGATGTGCTTATTTATTTTTCACTTGATGATCACTTGAATGGCCTTTGGAGCAGACGTAGACTGTGCCGGAGGAGACCAACAGCACATGGAAGGAGCTCAGACAGCTTGCTACTCCAGACACACCTACCTGAGGGGAACATGGAGCCCTCGGGGCCGTGCTGGGCATCAGGGGCCTGTGTCCACATGCCCGAGCCAGGAGACGCTGGCTCCACGTCCTGGCAGAACTGTGCCCATTTCACACTTAGCCATCCTTGGGAGTGTTTCCATGTGGGCAGCATGTTCAGTTCTGATCCGGGGGTGCCTCGAGCATGCAGACCATGGACCGCAGAGGGGAGGCAGGCTGGGCGCATGGGCCGTGGTGTGGGGTGCAGAGCAGACAGGAAGTGGAAAGCCGACAGTAACGGAGCTCCTTCTGTACACCGGGCACCTGGCATCAGATGAAGCCCCACAGCCCCACATGGTAGTGTTTTTATCCCCATTGCAGTGGGGAAAAGTCCAGGCAGAGAGTGGGGCGCTCTGCACAGTGGCTACCAGCGAATGTGCTGGGGCCTTGAGACCCTGCCCACCCCCTCAGTGGCACCCTGCCACCTTCCAGCTCACTCATTTTTACCGTGGGAAAGCGTTTGAGTAAAATTGCCCCTCGCAGTGGATTCAACCCAGGCCCAGTTCTCGGAGGGCTGTACGTCTGTGCTGAGCTCCAGTAGATGGTGTCCGGGGCTCTCCGGACAACCTGCAGGATGCAGGAAGTATCTTCCTTGCCGATCTTGTGGTTCACTAACTGGGACCCAGCCTGCAACTGTCACACCTGGCCTCAGTAGAGCTGGCTATGAGCACCACGGGGGATGTAGCAGGGCTCAAGTCCTGAGTCAGCCCCACCTGCGGCAGTCTTCATGCAGCTGAAGAGGTGGACAAGGGAGAAGCTGGGGATGCAGAAGGCCTGAGGGAGCAGGAAGTGGCGCTCAGGGCAGCGGGCCTCACCCAGGCCCCGGCCCCGCCCTGGGAGAGGATGGGTTGTGACTCTGACTGACTTTTCATCCAGCCCTGGAGGACAGCAGAACCCAGGGAAAGGGGCTGGGGCCGAAGGGGAACGAACTCTCCTGGCATGGGGTAGGGCCCGACCTCCTCAGCCTCCATGTCCCTGTGACAGGCTGGGGTTTGGCCAGCCGGCCTGGCTCAGACCCCCAGACCTCTGAAAATCCTTAGCGTCATTGCTGGAGCCCTGCTGACCCCTGCCTTCTTCCCGCAGCAGGGTTAACTTTCTTCTTCATAGATTGTCTCAACTAACTGTACGTGGACTAGATGCTAAGATGTGGTGACTTTTTCCAGTCTCATTTTTATGAATTATTTTGGCCTCATCAGTGGGTAGAATTATGGTTCCTATTAAAAAATTGAAAATAAATGGAATTTTCATTTCTCATTTTATATAACTAAAATAAACTTTGTAAAACTTTTTAAAATAGCCACATGAGGAACAAGGCTTACTTCTTGGTCAGGATGCAGCCCAGCCACTCTGGCCACAGCAGCTCATGCGCAGCTGCGCTCACGCCCTCCGAAGTATCCTTGCAGGGCCAGCAGCGGAGCCCTCAGGCCGCAGACTGCCAGACACCTCAGGCATTGCCTGCCTGTGGCTCTCGGTGGGTTCTGCTGTGGCTCTGATGCAATCTGGCTCTGGACACAGCAGTGCCATGGCTGGCGTCTGTGCTCCACAAGCCAGAGCCGCACAGAAGGAAGTGTCCACCACCCGAGGGCTCCCCTGCCCCGTTCACAGGAGCTCGGCGGTCTGGTTGCCCACCAGCCGGACCCCTGGCATACCATGGCACCCAGTGTCTACAGCTGGCTGTCACTGTGAGAGTGGGTGATGGGTTCTCCGACTCTCGGGTGCAGAGTATGATGCCTCTGTGGTTTCTTGTCCAGCTTGAAAGGAAATGCGGCCTTGTCTGCTTCACAGGTGGCCGCGCTGCTCCCTTCCCAGTGCAGGAGCATTTCGGGCCACCTCCCGCTTGGGGCCAAGAAACAGGCTTCACTGAAGAGCGCACTCAGGGCTGGCTGCTCCGCACCGTGTGGCCAGCTGACCACGCCGGGTGAATGCACCCTGGCCTCTCAGGAGCCAGTGGGTTAGGGGGGCTGAAGGTCCTCCCAAAACTTAGTACCAGGTGTGTGAAACAGAGTGTACTGAGTGAGCTAACTTCATAACAAGGGAGAGGGCTCAGTAACTGAGTAAGCAATTGTTTAGAAACCTTAATTTCTTCTTTTTCACCCCAATAATGCTATGACTATTTCACTGTGATAACACAAGTGTTCGCAATGGCGTGGCTTCAGTTAGTTAAGTTACTTTGCAAAATCACACAAAACTTTTCAACCTAGGTAATTAGATTCAATGTAAACCCATGAAATCTTTCATACAAAAATCATAACCTGCACTTACCAATTCGATCACCATATATCTCGAGTCACATCACGCCCATCTGTCTGAGTGGGGTCCACCCAGACAGCATCCTACTGTGACTCTTGGAGAGATGATTTTTTTTCTGAAAAACTGAGGTATACTCTAGGCAATCTTATATAAAAATCACACTTATTTGGAAAAAAACACAAAGTGAAATTTGGAATAAATTTCTGGACAACAAGAGAGGAAAGGGTAGACAAATAACTTCCCTCCATGACTCGAGCTCCAAACATGAGAAAAGGAATAAATCAGCACCCTAAATGTTGGCTGGAAGGACAGTAGGAACCTCAGAGAAGCGAGGCCACAGAGCCAGGGGTGAAAGGCTAGGGACAGGTCTCTCTGTAAGACAAAGACTGAGCACATACAGCTTAAAATGCAGCGTGCTACCTACTGACCATCATGCAGCTCCTGCTGCAGTTTCTGCTTGGCCGTAATTATGGTCTCACAGAGCTATGCCCGTAGTACAGAGGAGGCCTTGATCTCTCTGCAGACATCGGAAGGGAGTATCTCCTGACTAGCCAGGGAGCATAGCTGGGCCTGAAAGATTTTATAAAGATAGGTAATGATTTGCTAAGGTTTGTATTAAGAAATGAAGCCTTTTCAGTAGGTCTGACTCTATACTAGGTTTACTTTAAGTTACGTAATAAGTATTCCTTGCTTAGCAACTATTTGCTCATGTTTTCATTACTTTTCACACTTCAGCTGTGAACTCCATTTTTTTTTTCCTTAACCTTGTTTGTAAGTCTAATTGATTCATGTACATTTTGAGGAGAAGAGTCAAGACAGGAGAGCAACAGGAGAGTTTTGACCACCGGAGGTGCAGACTGAGGTGAAAGAGCTGGTCTGTTCTTATAGACGGGAGTTCCTGTACGTGGGCCCGTGGGGGCAGGGCACATTCAGCGCATCTGGTCTCCAGGAGGTGCTGTCTGAATGCTGCCACTCCTGCCGCCCGCTTGGGTTCAGCCGGGCACGGTGGCTCGGGGCTGCACCCGCTGGGTTTTACTGACCAGTGGCTGTGTTCAGATGGTGCTGGCCATAGGAAGCTGTGTCCCTACCAGATTTGCAAGTTAAAAGTACACTGGGAACATTTCAGCTGAGATTGTGTTAGACATTTTAGCCACACTGTGTACAGATGAATTCCTGGAAAGAGAAGATTTATCTTTTATATATCTTTTGGGTAATTTGTGCATTTGGCATGGAAACAAATATTTCTGATACCTTTTCAGAGTATTTAATTAACACATGATCCATCAATATAAACCTCCCTTTCTCATTAGTTTTAAATGTTGTAAAGGCTGCTTTATAATCTTATAAGAACATGGTAGTCTGAAGAAATATTTGAATAGACTTCTGCAGAAAGATCTTTTGAGACATGCATGCTAAAGACTGAGTTCATGTGTTAAAGTGTACACTGAGTCACTCACTTTTTTGAACCAAAAGCAATGATAAAGTAATTATCTTTATTCTAATTAAAACTAGTGACAAACAGGAAAGGATGTTTGCCTCTTACCTAGGCACAGTCCATAAACTGCTCCTTGGAAGGAAGGAAGAATATGAGGTGCTAGGGATGGAGGACTTATGGTCCCTCTTTTCCTAAGTGAGACTCTCAGCAGCTTACCCAGACCTTCCCAGTGCGTCCAGAATGTTTTTACATATTTGATTAAAATCTATGTAATGTCAGTCACAGCCTGACCTGGCTGTGAGCAGGGTCTAAGGCTCTGTCTTAGTTACTTACTCATTGTGGGGACAAAGTACCTAACACTCAAAATTTAAAGAAAGAAGTGTTTATTTTGGCTCTGCATAGGAGTTTTAGTCCATGGTTTGAGGCTCAAACACAAAAATGACCTTGTAGAAGGACCTGCTGTGAAGAAAAACTGCTCACAGTGTGATGGCCGTGAAGCACAGAGTGAAGGAAGAAGATCAGAAAGGAGATGAAGCCTACTAGGTCATGCCGCGCTGACTCATTTCTTCCAAACAAATCCCCCTCCAAGTGCTGGGATTACAGGCGTGAGCCACCACGCCCGGCACTGTGGTATGTGGTATTGGTTGCCGCTGGGGTGAGTCTCCACACCCAGTATTGTTATGTGGTTACCGGGGATTGAACCCGGGTCCTTGTGCTTGCAAGACAGGCGCCGGAACCACTGCCCGGAACTGGTAAAATCTTAACAGTTCCAACTTTGCTGTAAAGCCTAAGGTTAAGTCTTCTTTGAGACTACAAGCAAATTCTTAGCTGTAAGCCTTCATAAAAAACAAGTTAAATGCTTTTAACATGCAATGGCACAGGGTTCACATTTCCATTTAAAAAGGGAGATAAAAGAGGCTGGAAAGGAATGGCATCAAAGCAACCGAGAAAGCAAGCAGAGCAAATACTCACTCTTCTTGCTCTATCCAGTATCCAGGGCAAACTGTGACTAGATATATGCTCTGAAAGGCTTGGGTGATGCCATCTGTAGGGTAATGCCATTTGCAGTCCTCTCTTGTAATTGCTTTGCTCACCATGTGTGGATTCCTCAGTGAATAAAACACGTTTCTGGCATCTCTGCAGTCTGTACTATATGTCTTTACTCTCATAGCTTCATAGCTGCTCTCCCAGGCCTTCTTTTAAAATGTAAACCTAGGCCTTCTTCTAAAATGTATATAGAAGCTTTCCTGATCTCACAACTCTTATGTTTTGCATTTCTGTAAAAGCAGCACCACATGGATGACAGCAAAATCTGATGACAGCTCAAGCAGTAGCCATGGCTGCAGAAGCATCTGAGTACCTGGACAGTGAACTCGGGAAACTCTGAGTTGACTCTGAATCAGCTGGCTGTCTGGGTTTTTTTTCCTTAAAGCAAAGTCTCTTAC
>PVIR01003540.1:60578-87813 GCA_004026965.1 Petromus typicus
CCCGGCACTGTGGTATGTGGTACTGGTTGCTGCTGGGTGTGGGTCTCCACACCCAGTATTGTTATGTGGTTACCGGGGAATCGAACCCGGGTCCTTGCGCTTGCGAGACAGGCGCCGGAACCACTGAGCTAACTCCCCGGCCCCAAAGTCTCTTACTCTTACATCATGGAGCCAGTCAAGGATGGGGTCCTGCTGATTAGTGAGATGCCCTCAAATCACATTGACTCTTGTTCTGATGCAAAGAATTTGGCTTCTTTTTAATTGTTAGTTGTTTAAATCACTTTCTAGGTAGTTGCTATTTCTCTGGTGAGATTCCAAACTTTTCAAATGGGCTATTTGCTCTGTATTTTTAATGCTGATCTAACTAAAAACCACCAAAAATGCCTGTGGAATACCCTCCTCCTTACGCTGTCTTGAAATTTATGCAACATCAAATATTCCATTCCTTTTAGTCTCAGTCTTTGGCAAAGTCTCAGAAAATGAAAAATTTGTATACAAGTTTTCAGTCACAGGATATCTTAGTCACATTCTTATTGCTGGAACAAAGCACCTGACACTTAGAAGTTAGAAGAGCAAAGGCTTATTTTATGTTGCATTTTGCAGAGGTTTCCATCTATAGCTGTCGTCATGGCAAGGCCTGGCAAAGGAGAAATAGTCTGTAACACGGCAGGCAGGAAGCTGTATGACTTTTCTTTCTCTTTTTATTCTATCCAGGTTACAAGTCTATTGGCTGGTGCCACCCACAAATAAGGTGAATCTTTCCTCCAGGACTATGCCAACCAACCAGTGGGTGAATCCGTATCACACGGCAATGATCCAGTCACTCCAAACTCCCACCTATGAGTGAATGATGCCTTGGGACGACATCTAGATATAAGTCTATAACAGAGGACAACACATACATTACTGCCAATAGAGTCCTTATTCCTACCAAAACATCTGAATCTCTCCCAGGATTCTGGTCTTTTGGGCTCTAACTGGAATCTCCCATCAAGCTTGGTTTATAACATTCTAAAGCTTCCTTAGCAGCATTTCTAAACCTTTACGAACTCCTCTCTTGAGCCAGTTCCAAGGGATACTAAACCATTCGGTCAAGTACAGTCATAGCAGTAACCCCATCCATTCTCAGTTCCAAAATTTGTTTTAGTCACTTTTTCATGCTGTGTCAAAATATCTGACATTCAAAATTTTAAAAAAAGATGTTTATTTTGGCTGAGTTTCAGAAGTTTTAGTCTGTGGCTGGCAGGTTCGAATGCAGAGGCAGCTCGGGGAAGGGCTTGCTAGAGAAGAGAGCTGCTCAGGTCATGGTGGCCGGGAAGCAGGGAGAGAGAGAAATGAGAAGATGGGAAGGAGACGTGTCCCAGTGACCAGCCTCTTTCCGGGCCCATCTTCTCACAACACGCCAGCTGCAGTTCCCCTTGATCCAGTCACCTACCTGAAGCACTGCCTATAAACTCCCGAAGCCTTGGGAAATGTTTTCCACTTGAACTCTAGTAGGATCCCTGACTATGCTGAGGAACAGGAAGCAGAGGGGATGAGATCTGCTCTAGTAGTCAGTCCC
The DNA here is from genome assembly GCA_004026965.1 of Petromus typicus. Lineage (NCBI taxonomy): Eukaryota > Metazoa > Chordata > Mammalia > Rodentia > Petromuridae > Petromus > Petromus typicus. The sequence continues at coordinate 62,140 of PVIR01003540.1, forward strand.
AGGAAGGTAAGCCTGCTTCAGAGACCGGCTCGGCACGATCTACTACCAGAAGGCCTAGGAGAGGCAGGAGTCTCTGGAGAATGCTCCCTGGAAACAAGGTACCCAGGAACTCTTACAACTTAAGCTCACAGTGCTCACAAAGTTCCTTTCCCCAAAGCACAAGTATGTTGTCCTGTTTACTCAGACGTTATAGCCATCTTAAGAGCCATCTTTAAGAATCTATGCTTCGGATCATCAGGGAGATCTGGCAAGGAGCTTGACCACGGCGCACACAGGTGATAAGACAGGGGCAGCTGCTGGTGCTCAGGAGACAGGAACCTGTTCTGGGGTCCTCAGACAGTCTGCCCACGATGGGGGCTGAGTATACGCAGCCTCCCTGTGGGTTGTTTGCGGGGCCAGTGCGGAGCCAGTTCCGAGCAGGGCCCCTTGTCGTTTCCTGGGCTCAGGCAGAATAGTGAGTTATGTGTGTTCAGACACTGCCCACCTGTGAAGCATGTGTGAGAAAATGAGCCCGATGAGGACAGGTAGTGACAGGGAGAAAGAGAGGGTGAACCTGTGGGCGTCTGGGCACTGTTCTTCCAACTTCCCTCTGGTGATTACTTCAAAAAAGTAAGAAACAAAGAAATCAATACAACACATAACAATGTGATAGAAACATGCAAGCATTAAGATTAATATTAAAAACTTGTCCAAAAAAGAAAGCAAAGAAGACCTAGCGACGCCAAAGCTAAATCTCAGTATCTCGCAGTCTTGCTTATTGGCCACAGTAGATTATTTATGTTGGAATTAGCATTCATATAATGATAGTGAGTATTTAGAAACTCAAAAACACACATTCATGCATTACTCAGTAAAGAAGAAATTACAAAGTGAATCATGAAATATGTAGAACTAAGAAGTGATGGAAACTCCGGCTGTCACGATTTATGAAACACAAGTAGAGGTAACTGTAGGAGAATGTATGTCCCAGCTCATAGGGTGTCAGACAAGAAGACAGAGCCGAGTGGGTGTAACTCCTCCCGTGTGCTGGGAACATAAAGCTCACCCCATCCATCTTCCGATTAACTCCTCACAGCGATCCTGAAAGGAAACAGAGCTCCTGGGGCTTAGGCACTTTAATCTTGTCTCTGCAAGAGACGGAATTTCTTCCTCTCCCCTGGAGGATGCAAACCAGTTTCCTACCTCCCTTTAGCCAGGTCTCAGCTCTAGGCTTTCCTCTTTCTACACAATTTTCTCTTTTTTGCTATGGCTTTTCTTTCTTTTACCAGATGAGGGATTCTGAAATGATTCTTTCTTTGTCTTGGATTCTAGGATGCTTAGGTCACATATGTAGAATACAAAGCCTTTCTGCACACACTTTGCTCACTGACTTCAAATTAAACTTTACCTTATTTATTCTCAATTCATGCTCTCTTTGTACCAATTTTCTGTCTTATTTTTCCTTAACCTTTTATACTGGGAAATACTTTCATAAGCTATGAGACAGTTTTTTTGTGAGTTGCTATCAACTCAGAAAAAAAAATGACTTGTCTTTGACCAAAAAGAATGCACTTCATAAATATTTATTAAATCTGAATTTGTCACATTAATTTGTCAGGAAAGGGTGACAAGAGAATGCTACATTATTTTTCATTCTTCAATTACCAGCACTTTTAGGCACCACCTCTGGGAATCTCAATTTCACTTCTCTGTGTGCAAATAGGAAAGTCATGCATACCGCTTTCTCAGGATGCATTTTGGCCTGAGCTGGTCATGCGGAGCCAGGAGCAAACAGAGGAACTCTGAGCATGCCCTTATTTGCATGGCCTAAGGGGGAGGGGGAGAAATGCTGTAACTATTTCCCCCCAAATGTCTTCATTATGTTCCAAACATTTTGGGTTGAGTAAGCCCTTGAACACATTTGGTTAAGCAATATGGCTCTGCTCCTTAATCTTTAAATTCAAGTGGGTTTTAAAGGAAATTATGATTCATATGTTTCCAATTCTTTTATTCTTACTGAAATTTATCTAAACCTCACTTTGTAATAGTTATCTGATGTCCAAAGTTTTTGAACTTTCAACTGTTTTATCCAAGTCAAGGCCTTATATTTGGTAAAAGTTTGTTCTCAACCCTAGGTGCTTCAACTCTGAACTTGTGAGGTTTGAAAGAACTTTTGTGTGTAAGCAAGGCCATCTTTGCGGATAGCCCAGGGCTAGATCTTTAAATTCCTTCTCTCCTGCTGCATTTGAGGAAGGAGGGATCTCGGGGGATGACTGGCTCTGGCTTTGCTTTAGGACTTTGCAGTAATTTGAAGGGTAAGTAAAAGGTCCAGCTTAGCATCTTGGGTGACCTCGCTGGGCCCAACGAGGCCCTGGGGTGGCCGGGGCTTACAGATTCGGACACCTTTCCTCTGCGCGGCTGTGGAGCCACAGCCCTTCCAAAGCCCTGCTGACTGTTTTAAAGAGAGACATGGGTTTTGTGGAAGTGGGGGTCGGAGTACAGAGTCTAGAGGAATGTTAGGAAGATTCAGCAAGGCTCTGCCTTCTTCCTTCCTGGGGAGGAACCCTACAGAAGTAGCAGCAAATCCTGTGCCTGGAAGCGCGGAGCTTCGCTCACGGCTGCCCCTAATCAGGGCTTCCCCAAGGAGAAGCAGCACAAGCACAAACCTGGTGCTCAGGGCCTTATGCGCGGGCTGAACTGAATGCTCAGAGACAAGGCCTGTAGGAAGAAGAAGTGTGTTCAAGCCTGAGATGGCCCCATCTGTGACTGTGATGGGGACAGATGAACCCGAGTTTCCTTCTCTGAAGAAAGCAAATGAAAGACTTATTCAACCTGCTTCTGGATTGAACCTGATCAGAGTATTGGAGAAAAGAAGGCGCACACCCATAGGTTATGCTCTCTAGAGCGAAGGCATTGTCCACAGTCCAGCGTCAGGCGGCCTGCACTCCCCCTGGCTCTCCTGTCAGCCCTGAAGCAGTGAGTGCATTTCTGTCGGGAAGGCAGGGAGGAGAGGTGTCCTGAGGTGAGGAGCAGTTGGCAGGAGCAGGGGGCTCCCCACTTCCTCTTTTGCCACAACCCATTTTAACTACCCAGGCCAGCTGGGCAGGGTTGAGTCTCAAGGAAGGTGAGTGGAGACAAGGAATCAAGTAGCCACACCTGAGTTAGGACTAGAAGAACAAGAGGCAGGGACCAGGGGCTGCAGCGGGGGAAGAGCATCCACACAGCCTGAGCCCGGGTACTCCCGCTGCCCACCACGAATGGCACAGACCCTCTGTCCAGCACTGTGGCTAAGTGCTGTGGGCTTCTGGCTCTCCATCTGGGTTGCTGCCTCAGAAACACCACTGGACCCTGCATGGCCCAATGCCCTCCGGTCTGCACACCTGCAGGAGGTGCTGCCCGCAGGGGCCCAGGTGGTGCCGAGGGCCTCCTGACCCTGCTCAGACCACACAGCATGTGGACCGAGGAGGGGAACCCACATTGTGGATCCAGATGTTATCAAAACCAGCCACTCCCTCTGAGAAATAACGCAGAGGCGAATGCAGCATTAACATCTGCTCTTTCCAATACAGTTTAAATTCCAAAAATAACAATTACCATTTTTGTAATAGGAACAGATTCGCACTCAAAGTGGAAGAGGTTGGTGGAGAGGATTTCTCGGAAGACCAAGTGCACTTTCTTTTCATGAAATAAGATATTTTATTTCTAGTTGGATCAAGTAGCTAGCACTTATATGCTATTTATGAAAGCTTATTCTAATCTCCTCAAGACCCTACCCTCGCCATAAATTCTGGGCAGAACTCAGATGTTTACAGTACTTCTGCAGTTACGCCCTCGCCAGAACTGGAAGGGGGTCTGGAGGAATTTAGGGGACATTTTGGCTTCCTAAGGAGCTGCTGTCTAACTGAGCTTAGTTGCCTCTCATGGGCTAAACAAGGGTCGACCACCTTAGACCCCAGTCATCATAACTCACCAGTCATCCTCAGTGTGACCGAGTGAGTTTCCATGTTTTCCTGGAGGAGAATCCAGCATGGAAGTGGCGCTGCTGTTCTGCACTGAGTCTGCTCTTCTTGACTGTGCCCGGGGGGGGGGGGGAGGAAGTCTCCCGGGACCTTTCCGGACACAGCATCACACCCATGTGGAAAGTCCTTCTGTACAAGAATATCGCTCCTACAAAAACAAGGATCTTTTCCAGAGCTGGTGGGAAGTCAGTGTCCTTTCCTTTGCTTCCCTCGCACTGCTGCACCCTCTCAGCCACAGGGCTTTGAGACCCTTCCATGGACGCTGACAACTCATGGACAGGATGAGGCAGTGCCGCCAAGACAGAGGGGGGCCTGGCGATCAGCTCAGGTCCGCTTCCCATGCTGAGTGTCCTGAGCCCGGCCTTGACCCCTCTGAGACAACCTCTGCTCTTACATGTGTGGGCAGGCCTGGGACATGCCCAGGTGGCTGGAGTCTGGGAAGGCCACACGCTGACTTACCTCTTTGCCTTCGCCACGGTGCGACAGCTGGAGTCCTGCTGGCACGCTCACCAGCATCCTCCGGGAGTGAATGTCTCAGAGGAAGTCTGATAAAATTGCTGGGTGCAAAATGTCTGCAGCGGGACCTCCTCTTCAAGCCTGTACACCTGTCCAGGGACCAGCGCCAGCAGAAGCCCGGTGAGTTGAATAGAGAAATTATCTGTGTATCAGCTGCCAGACAGACTGTGTCCTTCCATCAGTGCTTCATGCCTGATGTGCCCATTAGTGGGATATGAATTTTCGCACCCACTAGGCTGAGCCATGACACTCAGTGTTTGCTCAAACAACAGTCTCTATGTCACTGTGAGTGTGTTTTGGAGATGAGGCCAGCAATTGAGTTGGTGGACAGTGAGCTGAGTAGATGACCCTGGTCGTGAGAACAGCCCCATCTGGGTCAGGGAAAGACTCAGAGAATGGGCTGAGGTCTAAGAAGGACATTGCCTGCAGATGCCCTGGGGCGCCATTATCACCTTCTTCCAGGTCTTAGCCTCCCCCTTGCCTGCAGACCTCAGTCAAGCTCCTTAACTCTACCAATCTCTGCATCTATGTGGGTGTTCATATATGTTTTTGTGTGTATATGTATGTAGAATATAATTTGAGTATGTCTGTATGTTTTGTGCATGTGTGTATATAATATGTATATCTGAATGTATATATATATGCATTTCTAGTGCATTTTATATGTGTATAAATGTATATATATATGTGCATGTATGCAGATAATATCAGTGTATTGTATTTGTGCATATAATTATATTTGTGTATTTGAGTGAATGTATGTGGTATATATGCACACATATTTGTGGTGCATGTGGGTATATACACATCGGAGTGTACATGTGCACTTATATACATGCATATGTATATGTGAATATATAAATATGCATATGTGTGGTGCATATGGACAGTACTCTCCTAATCTGCGTCTTATTTTTAAAGTTTCAGTTATCTCAAAATTCAGCCCAAAACATTAAATGAAAACTTGCAGAAATAAAAAATAAGTTTTAAGTTGCAAGACATCCTGCCAGGCAAATGAAAATTTGTGCTATGCACTCTATCCTGCCCAGTCTCAAGCCGGGCCCCTGTGGAGCGTGTCCACTGTGTGCGCTGCCCGCCCAGTTCCCCAGCAGCATCGGGTAACTACACTGGCTGCTGGGGAACACAGTGCTGTGGTCATGTGACCCGTACGGAGCCCTTGACCTATGTCACAAGGCCCACATGACTTGTCTCACATCGCCTCATCCTGGAGACCCCATACTCAAGTCTCCATAGCATGCTAGACATTAACACATTTTGATAAAAAGACAGAGACTACACTTATGTGACTTTCATGTATTGTAACTGCTCTAGTTTCACATTAGTTATTGCCGTTAATCTGTTCATATGCCTAGTTTATAAATTAAACTTAATCATAGCTCGCAGAGATTCCAGTCCTCTCTGAGGGTTTGAGCCTCTACTGGGGTCTTGGAACACAGGCCCAGCTATATGGCTCTGACACGTGGTAACTTGAAGGTGCTGCCTGGCGTGGTAGATCACTGAAGCAGCTGTTTTGTGACACCTCAGAGCTAGATGTCCGAGGGCCACCTGGCTGAATGTCAGTAGAGGAGCACTGTGTGGAGGTCCATGTGGCCCCAGGGCGAGTGAACTACGGGTCAGAATGGGTGGCGCTCCCTGCCACTGCTGAGAGGGTGCACAACTTCCAACACACACACTGGGCCGAGCAGGCCGGATGAGCCTGGCTCCCCAAGCAGCTCCCTGGGTTTAAGAGGTTTTCATATTCCGTGGAACATTATCAAGTCAGACCCGTGGACAGAGCACCTGGAGTCCTGCTGACGGCCACACTCCAAAACCCAGCGGCAGCACAGACCTCCCCGCCTACCTCCTCAAGGCGCCGCCGGCCTTCAACCCGCTCACCTGGTCGCTGCCCTGGTATTTGTCCTCACTGGTCTGGTTTTGCCTGCAGTCACACAGACTTACTGAAGCCAGAGCAAAACTAGCAGGTTTTGCCTGACATTACTGCATGTGTCTACATGAGGTTTTGTGGTTTATTCATCAAATGTGGAGTTAAATGTCACAAAATGAAACCAAAAAAACCTTGTCTAGGAAAAATCCATGTCTCTCCAGAGGCGCCAAATGCACTTTAATGCTAAACAGTGGGGGAAGGCTGGAAAAGGTTAGTGTACAGTTTGGTAAACTGGCCTAGATGGCAATTAGATCCAGCAATTACAGTTATTTTAATAGCTTTCAATTTTGATAAGAATAAACTTTGAAAAGAGACCACTATAGAAATAATATGTCTCTCAATATTCTGAAGATCAGAGGTCAGAGATTAAATTGTGATTTTAAACAACACCAATGGGAAGAACAACTGGACCTTAAAAAGTGAACATTTTTTCAACAACGGTGAGAAAGAGGTCTTGGAGGTATCCTCGATACTTCCTGATAGCCACCAACCTGGATTATTGTGTTGTTAAACTTGTTACTTCTCTGCATTAAGATCCTGGGTTAACAGATTTGATATAAACTTTATATATAATTATCTAAGGATTTATTAGGTGGACATACAGACTCAGGAGCAGAAGAATCCCAATGGCTGCCTGAGTGATCAGAGATAGAAAAATAGAAAATGGATCATTGCGCAGTTAGACAGTCAGTAGAGATCAGAGGTTAAAGTTCACTGTGGAGACAGTGAACATGCAGGTCTGTGCAGAAAGACTGAAGAAAATGTACTGAAGGCTCAAGACAGTGGAGACTAAGAGTAATGTCCGAAGACAATGAGCTACGAGCCTACTGGTTGGCGCTGCCTGTATATGGGGCGGGTCTTGCCCTCTCAGTTTGCTGACTTATCTGCCAGTAATCCACAGACATACCTGTTAGAATTGACTAATCTGCTAAGTGGTTCTTATTCAAATCAAACTAACATATCACAATTAACAATCACACTTTATGATTCCATCTTACTCTAGAAAGCATGGCTGTTATCAAAAAATCAGTCGACAAATGTTAAAGGGGGTATGAGTTTGGAAGGAACCCTTCTCCACTGTTGGTGGGAGTTTAGACTTGCATGACCACTGTGGCATTCAGTGTGGAGATTCCTCAAAGAATTAAAACTGGAGATTTCTTTAGATCTAGCTATTCTCCTTGATATCTTCCTGAGATAATTAAAGAATAATACCAGAGCCAGGGATTTAGCTCAGTGATTCTTCTGGTGGCTGCCTGGCAAGTGCAAGATTCTGAGTTTGATCCCCAGTAATCACATACTACCATGCCAGGCGTGGTGACTCACACCCAGCAGCCATCAGTACCACACCCCACAATACCGGGTGTGGTGGCTCATGCCTGTAATTCCAGCACTCGAGAAGCAGAGGCAGGAGGATTGCTGTGAGTTTCAGGCTGTCCTGGGCTACATAATGAGTTCAGGGCCAGCCTGAACTATACAAAGCGAGACTCTGTTGGAAAAAAAAAAAAATCATACCACAGTGACGTATGCACACCTATGTTTATAGCAGCATAATTTGTAATAGGTAAATCTTGGAAATCACTCAAATGACCATCAACTAACAAACTGACAAAGATGTGATTTTTCTATACAACAGAGTAATACTCTCCCATAAAGAAGGGTGAGCTTGAGTCATTTATAGATAAATTGAGGCACCTTGAGATCATACTCTCACATGAGATAAATCAGAAACACATGTTTAAATACTCCATTATTTCCCTGGTATGAGAAACCAAAAGTGGAAATAAGGACCAAAATGTACAATACACATGTGGAAAAAGAGTAAAATGTTCAAATGAGAAATGAAACAAGAGAGTGGGTAAAGGGAAAGGGAAAAAGAAACAAGAAATAAAGAAAGAACAGGGAAGGAAAAAATGGAAACAAAGTTTTTTTATGTAAATGGGTATGGGGAAAAGAAGAGCCAAGATACATCATGTTCTGGTACAAATTCCTTATGATGAATGCTATCATTTTGTATATGTAAAATGTACCAATATGTTTCATGAATAAAAAGAGCATGCTTGACAGTATGTGGTCTCTTTTGGAGAAAGTACTATGTGATGCTGAGAATGTACATTCTCTTGTTTTGATGGAAAACTATAAATATATAAGTACATGTAAGTTCATTTGTTTAACTCTCACGTTTCTTTTCTGATTTTTTTTGTCTAGTTGAGTTATCCACTAGAGTTGGATAGTCCACTCTATTCATTTATAACAGTGGGTATTGAGGTCTTCCACTATGGTCATATTCATGTTTATCTGATTTTTCATGTTCATTAGTGTTTGTTTTATGGAACTGGGTGTGTTAGTATTTGGTACATGTATGTTTACAATTGCTTTCTCTTTTTAAATTGTTCCCTTAACCACTATGTAGTTGGTGACTTTCTTTATCTGTTCTGATTGGTTTGGCTTGATATCTACTTTGTCTGAAATTAAGATAGATATCCTTGCTTTCTCCCAGGTTTTCATTGCATATAATATTGCTTTCTATCCTTTAAGTTTTAAATAAGTTAGTTGTTTTTTTTTTTTAATGAAATGTGTTTCTTTGATATTGTCAGATTTTGTTTCTTGATTCCTTAACTAAACTACATCGTCTGACTGGGGAATTTCAGTTCTTCACCTTGCCAGTTATTACTGAAAGGTATTGACTTATTCATGCCAGTCCATTATTTTCTTGCTAATGATTGCTTTATTCTTTTTTTTTTTTTTTTTTTTTAGGTTTTTTGAGACAGGGTCTCGCTTTTGTGGTTTAGGCTGGCCCTGAGCTCAGCCTCAAACTCACATCACAGCAATCCTCCTGCCTCTGCCTCCCGAGTGCTGGGATGACAGGCGTGAGCCACCACGCCCGGCACTGTGGTATGTGGAAATGGTTGCTGCTGGGTGTGGGTCTTCACACCCAGTATTGTTATGTGGTTACCAGGGAATCGAACCCGGGCCCTTGTGCTTGCAAGACAGGCGCCGGAACCACTGAGCTAACTCCCCGGCCCCATGATTGCTTTATTCTTTCCTTTTTGCTTAGTTGCTCACCCCACAAGCTGTATTCATTCTTTCTGATTGATTAGCATTGTTGTTTTCACTCTTTTTCTAAAATATCCCTGAGAAATTTTTATAATGCTGGCTTAGTGGTCACAGATTTCTTGAGGTGCTCTTTATCATAGAAGTATCTCATTTCTCCATCAATTTTGAAGGAAAATTTTGTTGGCTACATAGTTGGAAGTTCTTATCTATTAGGGTTTGAAGCCCTTCACACAAAGGCCTCACCTTTAAAGTTACAAACTTTAAAGTGATGAGCCTGCTGAAATTCTAATGGGCTACCTTTATCTGTGGTTTATGTCTTTCTCTAAGAGCTTTTGAGATCTTTATCCTGCCTATTTCATAATACTTTAAAGATGTGTCATGTACTAGTACAAATATTCAATGTTGATTGTTATCATAATGTATATACAAAATATATCAATAAAATCAGTTTAAAACACTTTGCCCTTCTGTTAAACTTCTGGTACTTGGAAAATAATGTGGCACTAAGAAGTTCTCTTTTGGTCATGCTTATTTGGGGTTCTATATGCCTCATATTTCTGTATGTTTATAATTTTCCCTATATGGGGGAAGTTGTTTGACATTATTTCTGTAAACAGGTTTTTTTATGCCATTTGTGCTGTCTTCTGATTTTCTTCTTAGATTAGTCTTCTTTATGTCATCTAGCAGCTGTTGAACCCAGTTTTTATGTTTATTACTTTTAAGGGGTCTTGGGGTAGTATTTTAAGGCATCATTGTCTTCCAGTAATGGAATTCTGTTCTTATATCAGTCACTTCTGCTGCCCATACTTTCAATATAATTTTCCATCTTCTGGATTTATGATAGAGACATTTCCTTGTACTCTAATTCTTTGCTAAATTAGTCATTATGTTTGCTGTCATTTGTTTAGCTCACTTAGCTTTTTATTAGTGTCTTCTAGGAGTTCTGGGACACTTTTGGTTACTACTTCCACAATCTACTTACTCCCAGCTTCTGTAATATCACTGAGCACCTTTTATGACCTGTTTTCTAATATTTTGAGTAATTCAGATGTATATCTTATGCTTTTCTTCCTCTTGATACCCTCCTTATTGGCTTTGGGGAGTTGGGGATTTGGGGCCTCGTGGTGCTTTTTGTTAACCTGTCTTCTCATGTTTCCATTGTTTTTTGTTTGTTTTATTCTGTGCTGTTTTTTTTATCTTTATTGGTACATTAAATATACACATCATGATTGCACTCCACAATGGGGATTTGTACCAGTATAAGACACAACTTAATTCTCATTTTATTCTGTGCTGTTTTTAGAAGCTGGTTGGTTGTTACTAGTATAGAGACTTCTTTATTTGCTTTTCAGGGATGTGCTCTGGATATAGCTAACTTTAATCCTTTTCAACCCCAAGAATTGACTATTTTGGTTAATTGGGAGAGGGAGGCTGCAGTGCAATTAGTCCAGCAATATTGTCCCTAAGAATGTGCACTAGTATTGGTGATCACACAAAGATAATCTGAGTACTGGCTAACAGAATAATATCAACATTTATGTGACCCTGGTAATGTCATGCAAGTCAGCTGTAGTGTCATTTAAAACAAATTGGATCATAACATATGATAAGAACCAATTATGTTCCACCCTTAATCTTAGAGAAGTAATCCACAGCTATAGAGTAAACACTAAGACCTTCATTTGCAGCTAGTATGTATTAAGTGAGAAAGACTGAGGATTAGGACTTCAGTGCGTGGGTTGTGGAGGAGTGCAGTTCAAATCTTGGAGCAGGTACAACTCATGGACCATGAAGGGAGGCACTAGCCTTTTAAAACTAAATAAAATAAAATTGTCCTTGTTACAAGATGTAGTGGTATCTCAGTTCATGAATTTAGTTTCTTCTATTATTCTGGTTATGAACTGAATTGGTTACAAATCAAATCAAAATTCCCATAAAGTTCTGTGTAAGTAAGGCTAATCCATTCTGAACAGTATGTATTTTTAAACTGTAAAAAAATATGAAACAAAGTACAGTATGAAGAGAAACAATACTAATCATTCTTCAGGTGACTTGGAGCATGGACAGAAAGGTGTGTGGGGACCTGTGTAACTTTTCAGAAGTGAGAGACCTTATCAAACTCACCACTCTCTTCATTACAGTTATGTTCAGGTGGTGCTTCTCAAAGAAATCCTAGCACTCATTCCATTTTTCCGTAGTGGATTTTATCACATCACCACTAGTCTCCTCCCTATCTTCCTCTTCCTCTGTGGAATGCTTCTCAACTGGTGCTTGCTGCCACTCACTCTAAAGTTCAGCAAGTCCTACCTTTGTCAGCTCCTTGTCTGATCTCCACAAGGTCCTCCATGTCTGCACCATCAACATCCAGACTGACACTCTTGTCCATGGACACAAACCCTTCTGCTACCTGTTCATCAGACTCTTCAAAGTCACATCCATAACACCTTCTGTCCATAGTTCCCTCCAGGCTGAGTTTAAGGTCCAGCATGTGACATCTTTCCAGGCTTTATCAATGAGATTGATGCAGTGGAAAACTTGAGAGGTTTCTTCTAGAACTCTTTCAGAACCAAGAATGTTTCTTCAGTGACATTGAAACATCTGGTGAAGAGCGCCTTTGTGTACAGCTTTTTGAAACTATAGATCAATTGGTGGTCTGTGGGCTACAGGAGAGGTGTCACACTGGAGGGAGGAACTTGACCTCCATGAAAGGTCCATATGCTCCACCATGGCTGGAGGGTGTGACGGAGTACTGTCCAAATTGGTTTTCAGAGAGATATTTCTTAACAGTGGATGTGGCCACTTCATGTAGACATTTCACGAGCAATCGCCCTGTGACCCAAGCTCTCACACAGGCAGCTGGGCATTGTTCACATTCTGTTTCTTGAATGCATAGGGATCTGAGAATAGTGTACCAGTAGTGGCTTAATCTTCAGAATGGCATTTGAGTTTGCACACAGCAGAAGAGCCAATCTGTCCTTATGGATTTGTGCCTTTTTCTTCTGCATGATCCAGGTGCCTTTTCCTTCTGTGCCTTTTCCTTCTGCATGATTCAGGTTTTATTCAGCATCTTCTTCCTGTTTCATTGCCATTGAGCACTTGCTGAACAACGTATCCTGTGTTTGTGAATTCCAAGAGATCTTTCCTGTAGGCTCCTGCAGTGGCCTTGTCTTATCACACTGTGGATTTCTCTTCTATTGTGGAATTTATCAAACCACCCTCTATTAGTTTTAGATCCATCACTTGTTGCAATTATAGAGAGTTTTCTTGTGGTAAGTCACTGCGATTGGCCGGCATTTTCCACCAATTGTAGCTTCACTAATGCGGTCACCTGCCAGCTGTTTTTTATTTGATCACACTAACAAAAGTTTCCTCACTGCTTCCCACAGTTATGTCCTTTGCTTGGTTCACGTTGTTACTTCGTTTTGCACATCAGACCTTTGATGGCCCTGCATTTTCTTTGCAGCCATGGTTGGTTGAATAATGGTGTACACGACTTTATGTGCAGAAGACACACAGAACAGTTTCACAGGAAGTGTGCACAGGTCCTTCCATGACTGCTGTCTTGACTAAAGGGAGCCACGACCGTGTGTCAGAGCAGAGAAGCTGGCCGCATCCAGGTTCACCTGATGCAGGATTCATAAGCAGGAACAGAAATACGTCGAATGCCTCTGTTTGCAAAATGAACTTCTCATAAAGAGAGGTGTTTGTGAACTAAGGCATCACTGTAATTGTCTGATCCAAGGTGTCCCAAGTACCAAGCCAATATGAAACACAAAAAGTATAAAATAACCCACGTCGGAGACATGAGGATGTCATTGGATTGCAATATCGAACACTCGGCATGTACAGTCTGTTCCTGGTTCTCGGTGCCGCCAGCCCCTGAATAAACATAGGCATTAAGATCTGTGGTAAGAGACAGGTGTGGTGGCCTTTGTCATCACAGGATTTGGGGAGACTCAGGCAGGAAGACTGCAATTCTGAGCCCAGCCTCAGCAACTTCATGAGTTAGTGATAGCCTGACTGAAAATTCAAAAAACAAACAAACAGATGATCTGGGGATATACCTCAGTGTGACGATCTTGGGTTGAATCCCCAGCGCTGAGAAAAATTGCTTTTGTTTTGTAGATGGGTCTTGAGCACACAGTGCTCGGTACTCTTTCCGCGCTCCAAGCGCACAGCCTGCCTCTGAAGCCTGTGGCTCCTACAGTGGCAGTGTGGCCTCGTGGCTGCTGGTTCATTCCCTGCAGCTCCAGCTGAGTGGTTTGAGAAGACCAGAGCTTCTTAAAAAAGCCTAGATGGGAAAATGGGCAAACTCTTGGCCCTCATGTGTCTCCTTTCTAGGTTTTACCAGGGCTACATCCAAACCAACTATGTGACTTCAAATTTTGAAGACGTCTTCTTCTTTCTGTCATTTTTATGATCATTTTGTCAGGCTCCTCCTGGGAAAAGAAAAGGTTATCACTCATGTTCTGCCACTTACAGACAGGGGCTTAAGTACTTAGCTTCCTTCACAAGCTCCGTATGTGACTTCCTGCAGTTCCTCCCCCCACCCATGCCTGGCAAGTGGCCACTCTCCTCCGCTAAGGCCACGGCCTGTGGCTCAGGGGACACAGAGGACTTTCACACTCGTCACCAGCATCGCCCAGGCACTCACACTCACAACACTGCCCTTCCCGTGGCAACAGTGGGATGGAAGCCAGCTTCCCGACAGTGCTCCCTGGCTGCTCTGTGACTCCTCGGCTCCTGCTGTGTTGTAAACGGCACGGCTGAGCCTCAGGTAACCCGGCCTGCAGCACACGTGGCTTCGCTCCAGGCTCTGGCGCCGAGGGCCTGGGATCCTGTGTGTGGACGCGGAGCGGAGAGAGGCGGGGACCACAGGGCCGGGGCTGGGAGGGGCCGAGGCTCCCTGCTGCAGGCCAGTGTGGCTTATGTGGGAAAAAGCAATCACAGCCTTTTGACCTATGCTGTTTTCTTTCTCTCCTTTAATATTTCTTTTGTTTATGGTCACAAAAGGCTGCCTGTGAGTGGGGCTGGAAAGGTGAAACCACAGACACCGGGCTCCAGGTTTTGAGTATCCTGGGCTGGAGCATGCCTCTGAGGTGAGAAATGTTGGACCAAAGGCCCCAAAGTCGGGGGCAGAGTCTGACTGAGACTGAAAACAGCTTCTGTGATCTGTCCAAATGGTGTCACTGGAATTTGTTGAAAAGTGAACAACAGAAGTAGATTCTGGTCCCTCTGCTCACTGAGTGTCACTGTGGCTGGACCCAGGAGAACGTGGCTGCTGAGACCCATCTTTTATAGCCAAAGGCTCCTTTGCAAAGCTCTAGAAAAATAAGGGCTCAGTGTAAGCAAAATCATTCGGGGATCATATCAAAGGAGACTAACTTTCTCAGGAAACCAAACCATTCAAGGATTTCTATGATAGACTGATAAATCATGTCTCATTTAAGACAAGAAAGGAAAGCTGCAGACGGCTGGGGCCTGACGCTGGATGGAGGGGATGGGGGCACTGTCCTCACTAACGTACAGGCAGAACACAGGAGAGTGAGGGACAGGACACCTTCGAAATGGGATTGACGGGGTCTGGTCAGGAGAAATGTGGAACTGCAGGTTTGCCTGGCACTGTTCAATGGTGTCCACCACAGAGGCGGCTTGGAGGTTTTGGCAGCTGCCCTTGTCCTGAGCCCCGAGCACCTGACCACCTTCCCTGTGATGCTGAGGTCCATCTGTTCTGGAGGGTCATCTCACCACAGAGCTAGTCCGGCGTGGTCACTGATTGCAGAGTGCTCTGGCCATGTCCAGAGACTCCCTTGACCAGAAGAAGCCCTGCTCTGATGCTCAATGTCCAGCCCTGTCACAGAACCCAAGGGGGCTGACAAGTCAGAGTCTCCAGGTGACCCCAAATTTAACACTTCTGTAACTCATGGGGATAGTTTCTAGCACTTAATATTTTGGTTATATTCATCGAAAGGATTAGGAGTCCAATTTAAAGTCTGATCTTTACCTGTTACTCCATTCCACCCTTTTATGAATGCAATTTCTGGAACATTAGGTCTTTATCTCTTTGAATGAAGAGGAAAATTATCAGCAAGATGTGCTGAACAGGCAGAAAAGGGGGGTGGGGAGGTTTAACACATAACAGCACACAAGCAAATGTGGTGGCCAAGAAGGCAGTCGGAAATGAAACACTTCTTGGGGGCCGTGGGGTACAGGGCCTCCTTGCAGCGTGTTCCCCAGTCTGGCAGCGGAAATAGGATTCTATAGGATTTGAAATAACCTTTGGTGCTGGCCCTGTTGCAATTCTTTCAGAAAAACTTTTCAAAAAGAGACTTCAACTGAATCTCTACCCTCCAAATAAGTTATAGGCCGCTGAACAGAGACCCATGCCAGGCAGCTCTTAGCCCAAGATGAGTATGGGTGGAGAACGCAGGTGACAAACAAGAGGAAAGGCATGGCTTCCCCCAAGGATGGAGCCTGTCCTCTCCCGATGTGAGGGCAGTCGTGGGGAGGCTGCTCTGGGTCGTGCTACCAAATTGCAAATGTCAGTGCCAGGGCGCCGTCCTGCACTGGCCTCTTGTTCACTAGGGACTCTGGCCTCACAGAGTGCTGTGTGCAGTGTGGCCCACAGGGGCAGAGGGAGCAAGAGATCCCATGGTCCTCATGGGAGCTCAAGCCCAAAGGGAAGGATAGCAGCTGGCTGTTCTCCCGACAGGTAACCGACTCTCAGGTCTGGGTGTTCCGAGAGAGAAACAGAAGAGAACCGCCCTGCTCATTCAACAAATCTCTCTACTGCTTATTACAGAAAAGTCTGGAGTGATTATTTCAGGGCACATCATGAATTAGTGAAGTTGTGCAACTTCAGGAGCTGCCATTGGTCATGGCATGAACAGGCAGCTCAGTGTGGTGGACGAGGTGCCATGCAGGGAGAAGGGTGGCAGCAGAGCACCCTCTGCCCAGTCATCGGTGTAGCCTCAGTCCTGCATGGCACCTCAGCACAGCTGTCACGAAACGCTGTATGCTGCGGAGTTTAAACAGCTAAACTTTATTCTCTGGAAGGCTTGGGGTCAGAATGCACCTCAGGGCTGAGTGCCTGGAAGCCCTGGGAGGATCTTTTTGACTGTTTCTGGTTTTGTTGGCCTGGGAGGCCATGGTTGTATCGCTCCAGTCTCTGCCTGTGTCTATGCAAAGCCTCCTTCCTGGCCTCTGCCTTCTTAGGCTTCAGACCCACCCTGATGGAGCATGACGACAGAACTAGCAAAGACTCCTTTCCCACCTACAATCACATCCATGGTAAAAAGGGTGGTGTGGTGGAGCTTAGTACTTCAATGTGTCTTCCTGAGGAGCATAACTTAACCTGTCACGTGTCTCTGAGCGGTGGCTGGGTGTATTCATTCCCAGCAGATCCATCCCTGGAAGGGAGTAGGCTGTGTAAGAGCTAGTTCAGGCACGGAGTAGAAATGGACAGAAGGCGAGCACAGGTAGAGAACGTTCGTGGTCCTCTGAGGACAGAGGGGAGTGTAGGTCACATGTGATGTATGGGCCCCTTCAGTGGCTCACAGAAGCTAATGATGTCTGCTGCCCTCGGAATGGGAGGCACAGCTGGCTGGAGAGACCAGTGTCACAGACACAAAGCAGCGGCCACCCCGGATTCCGGCCCTTCCCAGCCCCTCTCCTCACCCCATTCCCCTTGGGGCCCCATTCCTCTCTCAAGTTCCCTTGAGCTCATGGGACAGTCACTGAGCTCAGCTCCTCCCAAACCCCAGATCCTGTTTGGTACTGAGGGACTGAAAAGATCATTATCCGGCCATTACAGTGATGCTTTGCTGGATCTGGAATTGTACCAGAAACTGATAAATACGTTTAATATTTTGATCTTCTGATTAGAACTTCAGGGGTTGGATGGAAGCATATAAGAGGAGAAAATTATTCTACCAAAAACATTAGTCATTTTTTCATATCTCTTAATATTATTCTGGAAGCTATAACCTGATTTACTAATTTTGACTCCTTTTCTCTAGCGATTCTTGTCAGGTGAGTTTGGTGTTCTAAAACTTCTGACTCACAGTTTTAAAGTGTGTATATTAGGTGCATCTTTCTACTCATAGGATATCATGGAAATAGCAATTATTTAGTTCTCATTTGCTTAGCTAGGAAAATGATTAGTTTATAAAATACAATGGATGGGCTATAATGGTTTCTGAAGCATGATATTTCATTGACTCAGTTTCCTAATTTGAAAGCCAATATATGGTTTTGCTAGTTTTTTTCTCCAGATTTAAAGAAACTTACCCCAGCATCATGACACCATTACATCATTAAGAAAACAAACCAACAAAGAAAGCCAGAGAAGGAAGACCCATCCTGAGTATCAACAGAAACTTTTACCTTGAATAAATTTAGCATTTCTTTGCTACAGGCCCATTAAAACTCTGTCCTCTATTGGTTCAAGCCAGTGAATTTGAATTTAGAATGCAGTTTGTGTGTGCCATCGAGGTCATGACTCACTGGTGTGCCTGAGTGCCATGCAGCACGTTTCTCTTGTTCTTGTCACCTTGAAGGTTTTGTCTGAAAATCAGCTGAAGGAATGTGTTGCTGTGACCAGTCCCGAGTGAGTCTACTGAAGATGGAATTTCCCTTCTTTTCCAGCCTTATTTGAACATGGACTTAAGCCAGTGGCCCATGGGATAAATATTTTAGAATTATTTACTGTCACTCATCCATAATTTGTCTTGTTTGTGTTTTTCTTTTTCTTTTTTGAGACAGGGTCTCGCTTTTGTAGTTCAGGCTGGCCTTGAGCTCAGCTCAGCCTTGAGTTCACAGCAATCCTCCTGCCTCTGCCTCCCAAGTGCTGGGATTACAGGTGTGAGCCACCATGCCTGGCACTGTGGTATGTGGTTCTGATTGCTGGTGGGTGTGAGTCACCGTGCCTGGTATTGTTGAATGTGGTTACTATGGACTGAACCTGGGCCCTTGTGTTTGTAAGACAGGTGCTGGAACCACTGAGCTAAATCCCCAGTCCCTAAAAGCATTTTTTAGCAAATAAAATGTACCTCTTCTATAAGAAAATAAAATTAGAAATATTTCAAATTATTTATCAATGCAATTTTTTCTCTTCTATTATAAAATACAAAATTTTAGATTTTAGAGAAAGATGACTCTCGCTGATGTCTTTTTGCCATGCAGATTGGATCTCAAGTTCAACATTAGGAGCATCATGTTGCTGCAGGTTCAGGTGAACACTATGAGCCTTGTGTTTGCTTTTTGCTAAAAGCTGCAGCCGTGAGGAGCCCGTCAGCATCGACCTCTCTAGGACGAAGACAGGGTCCCCAGAGAGCAGGAGAATGAAAAGTGATTTCAGTGGCATTCCTTCTGTCATTACCATTTCTCTCTTCAGCCCTTTCCTGCGCTGGTCAGGCTCCCTGCAGAAGGGAGACACGAAGCTGACAATTTACACTCCTATGCCTGCCAGAGGATGTGAGGCAGGAGGAGGCCTGAGGTCGGCAGAGCCTGGTGGAAGGTAAGAACTGTGAGAACTTCAGAACCGAGAAGTGTAACAGCTGAATTAACAGTTCGTGGACAGGCTCACTAATGAAATGCCTAGACTGGAAGAGAAGCCCCAGACTCAAAACCAGCCCAAGATAAATCATCCAGCCTGAGTAACAGGAAAAAAAACAGCTGTGAGAAAAGGCACAGAGCCTCAGGAGCCTGTGGGACAATATGATGAGCTCTGTTTTCCAGTCTGGGATGCTTGAGAAAAAAAAATATTTGAAGAAATCATGACTAAAACCTTCCCAAACATGATTCAAGACAAAACCTCAAGGACTCAAAAAGGTCAGGGAACCACAAACAGGATAAACGCAAAGAAAACCAGCCCAAGCACAACACAGTTAATACTGAAAACCAAACACAAAGGAATACTTGACAAGGTGAGAAAAACACAGTTTTTCACTTGGTTCAAATGAACAATAGTGTTCATTAAAGTGTCCATGTGTTATTGTTTCCTTTTGCTCAAGACATTTAAGTCAACAAAGGAAGTGGAGGACGGGGCTTTTGGGGCCTAGAAAAGGATGTGTAAAACATGGAGGAAAATAAAAATTAGTGGGTAAATTATCTAAATATTTGGAACCTCAAACAAATATTTGGTGAGGCACATAGATGAGATGGTTGCTTTTATTTTTTTTTAATCACCTCTGGCTTATCATCTATGGTGATGACCAAAAATGAAAACATTGCGAGGTAGGTCATTAGCTATAAACCAGGGCGTCTGGGGAAGCTGCCTGTTCTGGGTCTGGACACCCACAGTTCTCAGCTGAGGTTCTCCTAGGCTGCTCCAGCTGCCAAGAACTACTGCACACACACACACACACACACACACATATGGTGTGAAATACAGAGTGCTTGCAAGTGTGGCTCAATAGGTGTCTGAAATTTGGACAGTCCCTAAGAGGGTGGAGTAAAACTGTCTCATCATTACTTAAAGTTGTCCCTTCTTGAGTGGAGGCATTTTATTAGCACATGTTAGATTCTGTATGTCTTTTTGCAACTCGAGGTTTCAAGTTCCTGTAACATCACCAAAGAAGATTACATTACAAAGATAAACCTGAATGTAAACCTGAAGACAAGTAGGAGGAGAACCCTAGTTATTGGCATGCAGATGACAAGGAGTTTAATGCTTTCTGCATTTATAGTGGAGTCCATGGAAGGTGCTGATGTCACACCTGTTGGACAGACATCGTCATCACCTCAGGTGTGTTTCAAAGGCATAGTGTCACTTCTGACCTCCCCAAATGAACTCTGTACAAGCAAGACCTACTGACAGCTGACAAAGTAAGAACAAATTAATTTATGATCTTCTACATATAGGCTGGAATAAGAATGAAGACTCTTTGTTTTCCAAAATGCAGTTAGCTTATGTCCTAATTACACCTTCCCCAAAAAAGTATTTGTCTGAAGTTCTGCAGAGGGTGAAAGCATTTGAATATTTTATAACAACTTTTGCTAAAATTTTTATTTTTTAACTCTTACCAGTGAGAATATCCAAACATACTTATTGATAGGCTTTTAAGTAAGTAAGTAAAGCTAAAGATTTAGTGTCTGTCACTTTGGAAAAGCCAGGATTACCAGGAAATCTCATCTTGGATGTGGTTTAATGTGGGAGTCCAGGAAAAAGGATGCACCCAGAACCCTCATGGCAAACTCCAGTTCCCCGTGAGTCCCACAGCAAAAGGACTAATAATTAATAAGCAACAAAGTTGTAACCTTGAGAAAAAGGCTGAACCTGGGCTCGAATCTTCCTACTCTGAGCTGTGATAACCAAATACTGTAGCAGCAGAAGGGAGAGCAGAAGAGCCTATGGCCCAGCTTGCCTCATCTTATTTGGTCCCAATCCTTATAACTCACAGCTACATACATAATCCTAGCATGCATACAACAGGGCAGTCCCCCAACAATCCCTCTAGGTGAAGATCACATAGGGCAGGGCAGACATCCTTAAATCCCAGTCCTAGTAAGTCTTAAGGCCAATAATTCTAGTGCAATAATCCTTTGTAGTTTAGGATCCCAGAAGCAGGGCAGATGTCTATAATATTTCCAGCAGTTGATCCCACAAGGCAGTGCAGTCATAAGTCCAAGTAAGTTGTTCACAGTTCCTGACAGTTTAATTTCTCCCCCTCGTGGAGGAGAAAACAGTGCAGTCTTTGCTCAATATTTCACATCATGTTTCTGGAAATGGATGCCCTATTTTGAAAATGTTTATGCATCAGTTATGTGACTCCTGTAAACTCTGAACTGTCTGCCAGTAAATAAGGAAAGCTCATTTTGCTTATTCTTCTCCGCTTTACACAGTCCAGAACCAACAGACACACTTCCCTATGCTACTCAAATGCAGGCAGAGACTGTGAAATAGGGGATCATGGAGACTGCACCCTTAGCATTTCACCTTATGTAAATACAATTCAAATGCCAGTCACTCTTCTCATTTGTACAAAGTTTTCAAATTCTGGAAGTCTCAGAGTCCTATAATTACAACTCAAATTAATCTAGTGTGGATTTCTTATACATTAATATAGTAAACTTCAAATCCCATAAAGACACACAGCAAAGTAATTAGCCTGGTATTTTGATACAATGGATGATGATGAGAGAAATCCAACTTATAGCCCTTAGATATACACCTGTCTATGTAGGCGCGTGTTGTAAGATCTGCCCTTAGTTTTGAGGCTGCTATGCTAATCTCAATAGAGAGAACTAGGAGTGAAGCCAAGAGACAATGCACAGAGGCAGAAATGATGCTGTTATTTATTGATTTGGAACCAGTCTAAAGTGTTAACAATCATTTATCTTAAATCTTTTAAAAGCATGATTACTTTGGGGTTCAGATCTCCTTTGAAATATTTCTTCTTTTTCAAAATGCTGAGTGAAGTAGAGCAGGTGGCCAGGCTGTGAGAGAGGGCATGCAGGGAGGCCACGGGCCAGCCCAGGATAGTCACCCTGTGAGTCTACTTCTGCGATGTGTGTGACAAAGAGCAGGGCGCAGCGTGAAGACAGATGAGTCCACCCCTCTACAGCTGCCTCACCCACAGCTCCAGTTTGCAACCCTCCCACTTATTGTCTGGAGTAGACCCTGGCCTCTGCAGAGGTCTCAGGAGCATGACTGAAGGTGGACAGTGTCACTGGCTTGTCAGATTCTTCCCTCGGGAAGACCAGTGGGAGTGACAGCTCTGGAAAGCCACAGCCACGCTTTCGGTTTCTAAGAGCTCTGCCTTCCTGGACTGGATGAGCCACCTAGACAGTAGTGGCGAATACCTCAAGACTATGATGGAGGACAGCAGGGTGCGCTGCCTCGGGGGCCAGAGGAGATTCCGCCCAGTGTGGAGGAAGACAATGTCGGAAAAGAGGGGGCTGGGACAGCCAGTGCTCCCCAAACCCGGCAGCAGCCTCGCTCCTCCTTCCCCCAAAGCACTGAATCCTGGCGCTGAAGAGGGGCAGAAGCTGCTGAGGGTGGGAGAGCTCTCCTGCTTCTGGATGGCCCCTGCATTTCTTATGACACTTCACTTCACTTCAGACACAAACTCCTGTCTTAACTGTCCTGTAACAGAGGTGACCATGAAGATTGCTACTGAAGACTCTTAAACAGCTCTGACCGTCCTACCAATAAACAGTGTGAATATCCAAGTTAGGCTGACTCTTGATCAGATATATAAAATTCATGGATTCCCTATCATGTTACATTTGGAAATCTGTTAGTTTGTCCTGGAGTTCACACTGCCCCAGGACAGCAGCCTGGTATGAGACAGGTGTTAATAGCTAGAATGACATAAATATTCAGTGGAAAATGGGTTTCATGGGAAACTTACTGCAGTCCCTGATTTCCATGTGCACAAATCACACGTGTGGATTGCTTCAGGTACATGCGGATCACCGCACTTCAGATTTTCCGACCACTTCCAACATTTTTCTGAGAAAGCTGATTTATTCCATTAGCGAATTTCAAGTAGCTCTTTTTGAAAGTGCTCCTTTTTGTCAAAGGTTAAATACTTCTAGCTGTGTTCTTTTCCTTTCTTAAAACGTAACGAGACAGAAACTCCTACAGCTGGTGCGCCCAAGGGTTAATGTCTGGTCTTCCCACTCCTCCCCTTCTGGACTTTAATCCTCACTCTTCATGGGCCAGAAGTCAAATCCCACTCAGAAACCAGCTGGCTGCC
The DNA here is from genome assembly GCA_004026965.1 of Petromus typicus. NCBI lineage: Eukaryota > Metazoa > Chordata > Mammalia > Rodentia > Petromuridae > Petromus > Petromus typicus. Next base: position 85,356 of record PVIR01003540.1, read on the forward strand.
GAGTCTCTCCAGCTCCCTGTCCTGTCTCCAGCTACCCTGCCCTGGCTCTGGACCTGGCAGCAACCTCAGATGCTGCTCACTTTCAACCGATAAAAATGAAGATTCCCCCGTTAGCTCTGTCGAAGGGTCGTCAGGACGCCGCTGCACAGGGAGCCGCTCTTCTGCCCGGGGCAGCCATCCCTTCTCCCTGCCACCAAGCCATCTTCTTCAAAAGGGTGGGACCCAGATGTGGCAAAGACTGGCCTGAACAAGTGTGGGCCATCAGGTCCAGCCTTATACAGATCATCTTCCTGCAGGCCCCCCCGGAGAATGCTGGGTTAGCATGTCCAGTAGTAGGCACTGGGTGTGCTCTGAGTGGCTGAGTGACCTCAGAGCAGTGTGTCCTCGGAAGCTCGCTGTCCTCAAATGTGCATGTGTGCGCGCATGCGTGCGGTGTTCTAGAGCAGCAGGCTTGTGGTGCACATGGAAAGTCTCTGGAGCAGACATTATATTCGTGTCACGTGGGCACTCACGTGGGCCAGAGGAGCTTGGAAGAGCTGGAAGTGCAGCACCACGGGTGGCCTTGGAGCCTGAGCTGCCTCGAGTCACAGGAGGAAAAGCAAAGGAGAGTGAAGGGCCAGCTCCAGGCCAGAACTGCCCCGGTGTGGACAATAGGAAGAAGACTGAGAGGGTAGGGAGGAAAATACAAGACATGATTATAAAAAATAACCAGCATGGATTTATCAGTATTGATACAAGCTGCTGAGAAGCTGAGTGAGAATAGGACTGAAAATTGACTACCTCATTTGGAAGGAAGGGAGGGAGGAGCTGTTGTTAGTGACCTTGACAAGATGTAGCTCAAGGACACAGAGGATCCCAGGGCATATCTGCAATGTAATGAAGAAATTTCACACATGGAGGTTGTAGAGACAATGGATCTGTATATGTGAATCACAACATCTGCTCGCACTATTTAACACATCAACATATAGTGTGAAAGACATAGACATGTTCCAATTTTTATTCAAGTATATTTCAGAAACTCCAATGTGTGGACAATTATCTTGCTCCATAAAATTAATTATACTTTGGGGCCTTGTTTTCATTAGAAACTTGGTGTTGAGTAAAGCTAGTGCCACAGTGTGCCTCTGTAAAAACTTGGCTGATCTGTAGAACAGTAGCTGCACAACTCTTCAAGTATCATGAGAGTACTGGGTACTTTCATCATCTCTTCATCACTAATGCAATATTAAATGAAAATATCAAATACTATTAATAGCCTAAGAAAATCAACACACCAATCCTAAAGTACACTTACATGATTATAATGTTCCTTGTTTTTAAATTTTATATGCATCTTTACAATCACTAAATTATATGATCTGAAAACCCTCCCCCTCTAGTTTTCTTGCATAACATGGCGCTCATGTTCCAGCTTCTGGTCATGCTGAGGGCCCGGACTCTACTCTCCTGTGTGCTGGGTTGAAGACAATGGCTACTTCGTGTTTAGTAAGATATCCTTCTTCCTGTACTGCTGCAGTGTGGCCACTCTGTCCACATTTCTAGAAATGAAACCATGAATCATTGCAGAATAATTTTTTCCTACAAAGTAAGTGTTCTAAATTGTTCTAGACTTCTTTGCTCCTTTGCTGGGGTCATCTACTCCTTTGCCTGGTGTTTTTCCATTACATCTCCAATCACAGGAAAATTTAGATATTGTTCACTCTGCTCAAGAAGAGATGCTATCAATTTTAGGTCATGTTCTCTTGTAGTTTCTACTTTTACTGAGATAAGATTCATATACAAGGCAGTCAAAGTGCCATTCCACAAAGAGCTACCACCCTGATAAAGCTATAGATGGCGCCAGGCAACCCAGAATGTGCTTCATGCCTAAGTTCAAGGTAACCACTGCACTCATGTCAACCACTGTCCTATTTTGAACCCGAACATGAATCTTTCCTGCTCTATGTTCATGGAGGTGGAAGCACCGGGATGAGCTCATTTGCACTGTGCTCTTCTGTGTAATGTTTCCCAGATGCATCCAGGTTGTGTGGATAACTGTTTTGTTTTCATTGCTAGGTCTTGTTCCATCCTGTGAATGGATCATAACTTCTTTATCCACTACACTAATGTCTGAGTTGTCTCTAACCTTTTTCTAATATGATGACATTTAGTTTAATTCTTTTATAGATATTTTCATTGCATTTGGAGGAAAAATCATAACAGTATGGTTTCTGCCACTCTTCTACAGCAGTTAAACCACACCACTTCTCACTGACTTTGTGTAAAATTCCACATACTCCACACTCTTGCTGACACATGGTGTTGCTAACGGTTTTCATCCCAGCCATTCTGAGATTAGTGAGGTCATATCTAATTATGGTTTAACTGGGATTTGTTTGATGATTAATGACTTTGAACCTCTGTTCAAGTGTTTACTGGCAACTTGTGTATCTTCCTTTGTGATGCGTCCAAGTGT
>PVIR01003541.1:0-87695 GCA_004026965.1 Petromus typicus
CTAAATTATAACTGTGTCTTTCACTGAAACAGAGTGAGAACCACATATGCGAGGTGATTTTTCTCGCCAACAAATAGAAAGCTATGGCCACAGTTCAATTTGACACTTTCTCTCTTCTTCCAGAGTTTTTTTTTTTTTTTTTAGGTTTTTTTGAGACAGGGTCTCGCTTTGTGGTTCAGGCTGGCCCTGAGCTCAGCCTCAAACTGACATCACAGCAATCCTCCTGCCTCTGCCTCCCGAGTGCTGGGATTACAGGTGTGAGCCACCACGCCCGGCACTGTGGTATGTGGTACTGGTTGCTGCTGGGTGTGAGTCTCCATGCCCAGTATGGTATGTGGTTACTGGGGATCGAACCAAGGTCCTTGTGCTTGCAAGACAGGCGCCGGAACCACTGAGCTAACTCCCCGGCCCCAGAGTTGTTATTTTTTATTAGACATTTTTCCTTAACTGCCCAGCTTCACCTCTGCCACCACCAAGGCCTTCTGCCATCTGGAGGGTGTCAGGCTCGATGGGGTGGCAGAATTGATGGCCGGGGACCTGAGCTCTGGAATAGGATCTGTGTCTACTTTGTGGGGTATTTAGTCACTGCTTCAGTCTCTTTGGGGCAGGAGAACCCTCATCAGCTATGACCCCAAGATGCCCCAAGGTGGCTCAGCCCACCCACCCCGAGTTCTTCTGTCCCTCTGCAGTGGTCACTGGTTTTAGCTGTCCCCATCCCGGTGTGCAGTATGCAACTGCCCGTGTGAGCTCACAGAGAATGCAAGGGGACTGGGCTTCTCTTACACAGCGCACAGGCCCAGCAGTCGAACTGGTAGAAGGGCGATTCTCTAGAGTCTTCCAGAGACCTGCAGCTTTGAAACACCTATGGCTCTCTCACAGAGCACGGGGGCTCCTGGGAGCTTCAGCTGGCACCGAGGTCCCTTCCCCAGCTCCTGCGGCCTGCAGATACTCACGGAGATGGATTGCATTCTGCTGACATACTGATGTCTCTGCTCGACCTTCTCGATATGACAAAACAGAGCGCATCACTAATCCAACCTCCCAAACTGATTGCAGAAGCTTATGCGCACATGTATTTAATTTTTCCTCCCTGCCACACCGTACACTTTTACTGACCAGAAAGGTCTACATGGCCTCTCTCCAGGCCTCTCGGCCCGCCCTCCCCTTAGGATACTGGCCCATGGCCCCAACATTTCCCGGCCTCGCTGGCATTGTGGCAGTAATGTCATTCTTAAGCATTCAGCCTCCGTGGACATGAGCACAGGCGTAGATGGCACCCACAGGAGAGGGAAGGCAGCTTTTCTTGCTCTGGGCTCTTGGCTGCCACTTGACTGCTCTGTTTAACGAGAGATGGGCTAATGCAAGATAAGGGTATGAAACCCTCACCTGCGTGGAGAATCAGAGCACATTTACCCGGCACCGTGTACCATGTCTGAGAATACCCACAAGCTCTCGCGGTGCTGGCTAGAGGAGCGTGCTCCCAGGAGGGGCAGTCTAACTTAGGAATGTGCAGTAGGCATCCTCGCAGACAGGGAGTTCCTACAGTTCCTGTAGAACGAGGTGGGAGAAGGAATCGTTCTTTGCACCAGCGCTGCGGCCCACACGGTGTGTGCTGGGTCTCGGGCCAGTGCTGGAACTCGGACTCACACACAGCCTTTTCCCCTGAGAAGAGCGTTCCTGGGCCAAGCACGCAGCCTCGGGGAGGACTCCCGGTCAGCCCCACCCTGCTCTGGGGAGCTCGCTCTTAGCGCAGGGCCTCTGCCAGTAGTGTGCCCTGTGACCCGCAAAGCTGCCCCTGGGCCTCACGACTTCCGGGACCCCCCTCCATCCCCCGGCTCTCGGGGCACCGCTGTCCACGCTGGGTCTCTGCCCACTCTCTTGCTCTTACGCCCTTTCCCATCAGCTACCGGGAGAAGCCCGTGAAATCTCCCGTGGTTCTCCACAGCCCAGGCATCCCTATCCCTTTGGGCTTCGTACTTTCCCCCTACCTCCCTGTGACATACAGCCACGTGCCCTAAGAGGACAGCTCCAGGGGAGCAGAGATTGGCTCCAGTGCCTAGCTGGGTAGTATACCCAGCAACTGGAAACCTGTGTGGCGTGCAGGGAGCGCTCAAAAATGTTTGCTAAATAAATGAATTGCAATGCTGAATTTTTCTCTAAACATCACCCTACAATATATTTTAAAAATATACTTTATTGAGACTTTGAAGATATTAGTAATCTTCAGATCCAGTTGCTTCTATGCACAGGGGACCATCAAAATTATTTGGTGTACGTGAAAAAAACCAGAAAGCTGCCCCGGCCCCCCTAAGTCACTTGGAGCCCACCCTCCTGGAGTTTATTTTTGACACAGATGATGATCCAGGTGTGGGAACCACAGATCTAACCCCTCTTCCTGTTGACAAGGGAGAAAGCAGACCCAGATTTAGAGGAAAAGTTCACGTCTGTGGAGACACCCAGCCTGCTGTACCTGTTTCCCACCCCCATGTCTAGTGGACCTGGAGTCGGAGGGGGTGGGGCACTGCCTGCACTGGGCTCCTTGGGGAACTGTAACCCCTGCCTATTGTTGGTGAAGGAAATAAATATCTGTTGCCATTTAAATAGGGTTAAAATCAGAGAACCGAGATAATTTAATAGAGTATTCCATTTGTCCGAAGGCTGTCTTAGTTCTCAGTGATCAATTTCCTTCTCAAATATACTCTACCTGGAAGTGAGTCCTGGGAGCATGTTTTGGTCCCGTGAGCTCTTGAATTTCTCTGGAGCTGTGACATCCTTGGCTTCGCTGGTTGGGGACTTGTCGCTTAACTTGATGAATCTCATTGTCCCTCAGCAGGAGCCAGCTGACAGAGTCTGAAGCACCCTCACTGGAAGTATCTGTTAGAAATGTCAATAAATTATTCAGGAGAACATTCTTGCTGATATCAATAACTTCAGAGCAACCATAGCAAAGAGCGAGCACTTAGGAAGACCCACTGCGCTGGCTTGGATCCTCCTCGCCTGGGGACTTCGTGCAGCCGTGAGATAAGGGACTTGTGTAGCTGGTGTCACCTGCTGGAAGTTTCATCCTGCCTTGAAACGTAGATGTTCTCACTTCAGGGTGAAAACGGCCGGCTAGAAATGAATTAAATACAACAATTTCACCAGCGCAACAGGTGCCTGTGATTTCAAGACACTTCCTTAATTTCCCGTTCACTGTGGAAAAGCCCTGTGGCCAGACAGTTGCCCCAAGTAGGCTTTGATTATTTCACTGCTCTTGGATATTTAAAAATGACCTTTTTGTGTCTTGAACTTAGTGTCAGACAATAATATATTTATAATATTTTAGAATTCTCTCTTTTACAGCCTAAATAGTTACAAAGCTAAGACTAGGTTTTCTAATTTAAAATTTATGAGCTAGACAATATCTTGAAGATGTACCACAGACAAAGCTGATTATTTTCTTATTCTGACACCCCACCCTACCCCCAACCTGATTGGCAAGTCTATTCTTAGATAAAAACCATTCAATCAAAACTCACATGGGAACTTTCATAGGTAGTGAATGAGTTCTTTCTAAAAGGATTAAGTACCTAAGCTTTGAAGTCAGAAGGGTGATTATTATAGAAGCCAGATTAGTACAATTTGACCTCATTTCTAGACAGTGGCCGTATACACAGCCTTGTAAGGATAGCCATTATTATAGATAGTTGTGTTTTCAATGTTTGATTCTAAAACAGTACAATTTTCCTTCAGAGCAAAAGATACACATTCAGTCCACGTCATACAGGAGAGCTGTCGCAGGTATTAAAATGATGTTCTGAGGAGGGAGTTTGGAGTTTTTCTTTTGCTCATTATCAACTCATTCACTCAGCAAATTAAGTTCTGAGGCCTGGGAGTCTGTTGTGGGCCACTTACCCATTCGATGCTCAGATCCAACTGAGAAAGAGCAAAGGAAGTGTCAAGGAGGAACACAGGAAGCCTGTGCGTGGATGCAGTCACCAAGGTGCCAGGAGGCTGTCTGCGGAGCTCCTTGCCAGCAGCCTTCCTGCCTGAGGAGTGGAAGGGACGATGTCCCCAAAGGTGCTAATCCTGTGCTCAGCACGCAGCGAGAGCTCTGTAAATAGGACCTGCCAATATATGGTATTATCAAAACTATGGTGAACGTTTAAACTTTAGAACTTTTATTGCATTGTCATTCATCCCCCTCAGATACTCCCCGGTTTCAAACACACCTATCTTGTTGTTTTGGCCATTTTCAGATCATCTCTAGAGGTCTGCTTTGGTGAGGGTCTTTAGTCGCACTGTGTGGCTGCCTCAATGTCCACAATCAATTAACAATATTTCATCTCGTGGTCATTTTGACTTTAGGGAAGAAACACAAATCAAGTGGAGAAAGATCCGGTGAATAAGGTGGATAAGGACCTGGCATCATGTTTTATGAGCTGCCTTTCTGTTGGATGGCACCAGGCAACACATTTCAATGTGGGTTTTTTGTTTGTTTTTGTTTTTTATCACAACTCAAAGAGACACTCATGAAAGAGAACTTCCAGAACTGCTGCAGAAAGTGGCAGGAACAGTAGGATAGAGTGTCCAAAACAAGGGAGAGAATTCCGAGGGGGGTGAATAGCAATATGTCTTTTACTCTAATAAGTTTTTGATTTGAAATTCACTATGTGTTTGGTCTCCACTTTGTTCTGCATACCCCATGGCACCCTGCAGGCTGGCCATGCTCATTTATAAACTTCTCTACAGCAGCTGCGTAGCTGAGAGTGTCTATGCAATTACCCTAGACTGGGCAGTGTAGTCACACAGTTTTCCACTGGTTGGAGTTGATGAATCATCTGTTCTAATGGCCCTTGCTCTTTTTCTGTACCCAGGCCTCCTCAGCTGCCTGGCTTTGGGAGTCACCTCTAGGTTCACACATGCCAAGTTTATGTCTCTGCCTGTGGAGTCTTTGCAACCCCATTTTGCAGTTTCTCAAAATCTGCAGGCACCTTCCTGAATGTGTGTCTTCCAGGCTCAAGCTGAGCTCTTTGCAGCCATAACTGTCTCCCCACAGAACCCAGTAGCCTGTCCATCAGGCAAGGCGCTTCCGCTGGAATCCTTCCCCTGGCCTTGACTCCCACCTGAGCAGCCCCAGCTTCCCTGCGCCCCCACCCCCTCATCACCTTGGCCACAGAGTATTGATGGGCAAAATCACTGGGTCTTTAAAACAGTGAAGGTGACGCCCAGATACTCATCAAGATGGGATGGGGATTTGATTTGGGGATTCTCTGAGTTAACCAGTGTTTTAAAAAACACTCAACCCAGAGGCTATAAGTACAGCTTCTATCTTAGTGGTCAGGGTTTGAAGAGAACAGTTACCAGCAGTGTCTTCTAACAGTGGCAACACCAGGATAACAATGGTGGAAGAAAAGAGAGACAGCTTGTTTGTTTGAAAAGATCAGGAAATGTTCTTTTCCGTAGATGTTCAACTAAGAAATGGCACAGGTGATGAACTTAGCCTGCACTTAACCAAGCAGAAACATCAATTAACCTTTGTTTTCCTTTGTCACCCAAGAAAAGAAGCAGGAGACAAGAGAGCAAGCCCTAGGAGTCCTCCCATAAAGAAGAAGCAGGAAACACCGACCTTCGTCTTGCTCTCTGGCTGCAGGGGGTCTGTCGAAAAACAGCCTTGAGGTTTGTGGCTGAAATCTTCAGTCACCCAAGATGGATTTTGTTTGTTTGACTTTCCCAAGGGTAGAGGTTGAACCAATGCATTGTAGGAGGATTTCCATTAGAGAGTTGAAGCTAAGCAGTGTTTCCTGTTAGTCTTCAGTTAATTAGAAAATTAAATTAACCACAACGCTCATTCCCAGAGCATTCTGGTTAATTGATGTTTTACTGTATTTGGATTAGAGAAGGTCCCAGGAGGCCCAAGGTTATAATTGTGTAGAAGTGGAGAATCCAGGAAAGAAGGAATTGCAGATCATTTGCAAAGCTCCCAAGCAGCAGCCCTCCCAGAAGGCCCCCTGCAAAGGCATTACTTTGTGAGCAGTGGGAGCAGGGGCAGTGCTCTCCGGGGACCCCAGGTGTGGAGCAAGAGCTCCTTCAAAGAGGGCTGAAGAATGAATATGTTGAGTAGTGGAAGAAAATACATCCAAATTTAAGTCCTTAGATGAAAGTGGTTGAATGCTTTAAATTTGCATTTAAAATCGTAATGCCCCCCAATGTATGGCAATTTTCTGTGTATTCCCAGTATTTGGACCAGACATAGGTACAATAGTACAAGGGAATGGAGTGGAGGACAGTCCCATGGACAATCAACATCTGAATGCCTGAAGGATGTAGTCAGATACTCTATGTCTTAGGAGAAAGCTTTAATTTCCCCCAAACAGAACAAAGTTGTAATCTGAGTGATTCATGGGAAAGCTAAAAGTTCATCAGTGGAGACAACTGGTGTCTATATATTAGCATTGCTGTGCACAATACTTGTGCAAAAGGAGACTGATGTGGAGACCAAATCCTGTTCCTGACTGAAAAACAGAAATCGGATAGGCCGCTGGGAAAGTATTTAGCAAAAGAGACTTTGTTGTAATTGTCTTCAGATTCTTGTTTTGCTGGGATCTGAGAGTCATAGGAAGGGTGCAGGTGGTAGAAGATCTTTGCAAATGGCCCCATGTGGGAAATGATTCCCCTTTTGTTTTTCTTCTTTAAAACCCAGTAACTCTGGAGTTTATTGCCCTTGGAGCCCCATTTCTTTTAATTGATAAGATACATAAAATATATAATTGATGATCATATCCAATTTTAAGTGGATAGTTCCATGATGTTAAATACATTGATAATGGTCTATAATCATCAGCACCACACATCTCTATGACATTTGCAGTCTATAGAACTCAAACACTGTCCCCTTATACACTTACCCCTCCCTCAGCACCCACCACCCACTTCTCTGTCTCCACCATCTTGACTACTTTGAATGCCTCATAGAAGTGGAATAACACAGTGTTTCTCTTCTTGGTTAGTTCATCTCTCTTAGCCTCATGGCCCCAGGGTTCATCCATATGTTAACAGGTGTTAGGACGACCTTCCTTTGGGGGCCTGAATAGTGAGCATTTCAACATGCTTTGCACTACATTGTGCTATTTCATCCGTCCCTTGATACATACTTGGTTTGCATCCATGCTTTGGCTATTGTGAGTAATACTGCGAGCGAAGGAGTGTATGAAGATCTTGGCAGGACCTGCTTTGATTCTTTGCAGTATATGTGTAGAAGTGGAATGGCTGCAACATACTGTCATTTTATTTTTAGATTTTTGAATGACTGTCATACTTATCATTTGCTCTTATCATTTTGCTCTCCCATCAACAATGTACAAAAGTTATAATCATTGTCCTTATCAAACTTGTCATTTTCTATTGTTGCTTTTTTAATAGTATCCATCGTAATGGGTTCAGGTCAGAACTGACTATGGTTTTGAGTTGCATTTCTATAAAGCATAATAATACATTTTGATAAGCTGAGCACCATCTTATTTGGCTAGTGCCCATTTCTATACCTTCTTCAGAGAAATGTCTCTTCAAGTCAATCACCCATTTTAAAAAAAAAATTGCATTGCTGTTTCAATCACTTTCCTTTTCACTAGGACAAAGTACCCAACACTTACAACATGACAGAGAAGGGGTTTATTTTCAACTCACAGTTTCAGAAGTTTCAGTCTGCTGTAGCCAGCTCCACAGCAGGAAAGTGGAGGTGTCTGGGGAGAGAAAAGCTGCTCACCTCATGGTGGCCAGGAAGCAGAGAGAGTGGAGGGCAGACCCTCAGAGGGAGATGAATGCTGCTGGGTCACACTATCAGGGACTTGCTTCTCCTATGAGATTCCCACCTCCTAACAGCACATTCAATCTGCATCTCCCACACCCTAGTCATCATCCAGAAGTCCAGCCTCTGAGCACCGGAGAGTCTTGAGAGACATTCTGGAAGCAAGAGCTGCTTTTGTTATTGTTTTAGTTGAGTTTTACAGATTCCTCATATATTCTGAATATGAATCCCTTTCTCCCCTCCCTCACCCTCTCCATCTCCATTTCTGGGTGGCATTAGATATCAGATCCAGGACCTCATGCATGCTAGGCAAATTCTCCACTATCAAGCTATATCCCAACTCTTTATTTTATTTTGAAATAGCATCTCACTGAGTTGCCCATGATGGCTTTCACCCAAATATTTTATTCTTTTTGATGCTATTATAAAAAAATGTTTTAATAGGGCTGGGGAGTTAGCTCAGTGGTTCCGGCACCTGTCTTACAAGCGCAAGGGCCCAGGTTCGATTCCCCGATAACCACGTACCATACTGGGCATGGAGACTCACGCTCAGCAGCAACCAGTACCACATACCACAGTGCCGGGCGTGGTGGCTCACGCCTGTAATCCCAGCACTCAGGAGGCAGAGGCAGGAGGATTGCTGTGATGTGAGTTGGAGGCTGAGCTCAGGGCCAGCCTGAACCACAAAGTGAGACCCTGTCTCAAAAAACCATAAAAAAGTTTTAATAATTTTCTTTTGATCTTATTCATTATTAGCCTGTGGGAATACAACTGATTTTTGTGTGTTGGCTTTGTAGTTTACTACTTTACTGAATTCATTTATTAGTTATTTTTAAGTGGGATCTTTAGAATTTTAAGATCATTTTACTTCTTTCCAATTGATATAGCTTTAAAGTGCTTTTAATTTTTATTTGGTCTGGAATTTCTATTATTAAATCAGATATTCAGGTGGTAAAAGTGGGTATCCTGCCTTGTTCCTGGTCTCAGAGGAACAGTCTTTCACCCGTGCCCATGTAAGTCTTGGGTTATGTTTTATTGGTTTCTTTCCATTCTGGTTTGTTGAGTGTCCTTATCGTGCTAGGGTGTCAAATTGTGCCAAGTGCTTGCTCTGCATCAGCTGAGATGAGGACCTTGACTGTCTTCTTAAAAGACTCTATAACTTGAGATGAGAGTATGTTTATTAATCTTTTAATTGAGTTTATTGGTACATTTTAGGAATATATTATGATCATGTTTGTTCCTCACTGAGAATTTGTACTTGTACATAACATATCTTGATTCCCATTTTTCCCATTCCTCTGCCTTCCAACCCCTCCCCCCATATGCATAAACTTTGTTTGTTTTTTTCTTCTTACCTTCACATAATCAGTCATGTGCTACCGCTGCATGCGCTCAGACCAAGAAGAATTCTTTTCTGATGGAGAAGTGCCTCTGATTCTGATGACACAGCGAGGAGACAGGGTTAGGAGAGTTCTAAGATATTTGTTCATTTCTAAGCATTCCTGAGGCCAGAGGAAGAATCCAGCCAGCAGGTATGCAGAGCACTCATTTCTGTCGCCCTGGGTGAGAGGGAAGCTGTGGCTCCTCCCTCATAAACATCCATTCTTCTCCTCCTGGGTCCCTACCTGAGTACACGCCACAGTGTGTTTGATTTTATAGCTTGACTTTTAAATAGAGCGATTTGAGAAGTCCATTCATTTCAACTGTATCTTTCTTTGAATCTACATTATGAGATTTATATCCAGCAGTTGTGAGGCTATGAAATATTGGGTCATTCTTGGTGTGGTAAAACTGTTCATAAAACCCAGAGCACTGACATGGATGCAGGGACGTGTTGGGGTGAGAGTGACAGGGACATTGTATGAAGACAGCACGTCAAGTGTCTGTGATGTGGCAGACAAATGTTTTACATGTGTAACTTATTAATTTTCTCAGTACCTCTGTGAGCTACTCATTATTAACCCCATCTCACAAAACTGAGGAAGCTGAAGATCAAATTATTGAAATGACTCGTCTGAGAGATCCACACTAATTAGTAACAGAACATGAGTTCAACACAAGGTGAATTTAATTCTGGAAATTAGCATGCTGCACCATTCCACCACCCAATTTGTACCTTTTGGATTCATTTGTGAGTTGCATACAATGATAGCATCTTTTTTCATTTATACTTCAAAGACTTCCAGACCAATCTGAATATATTGTATTTAGGAAGAATGACTATCATCTTCATAGGGTCCTTCTCTGTCTTGTTATCTTAATTTTCCTCCATTTTCATTGGATAGTCTATTTATCTATCTATCATCTCTCTATCTATCCATCTATCTAATCTAATCTATCCATCTCATCTTGTTTCATTTTGCAAAGGAAAAAGTCCACAACCAACAGGAAATGCAGGGGTCCAGGGGCTGCACACATTACTCAAACCCGGGGTATCTTATTGGGGTGCCCCAGGCCATAATTCCCTAGGGATGGGTTGCACTTTTTGTAGACATGGCCTATTTATCATTTCTGGTTCATAAATTCCTTTCTTAAAAGCAGCAGCTCTCTGGCACATGGCAGGTCATTTTTATATGGCACACTTGATTGCTTAGATAAACAAATTTGAAAAGCACACTTTCTAGAAGCAATGATACTGGTTTTTCCAGGGTAAATTATTTCAAGCTGATTCTCAAGAGGACTTGACTCTCCCCAACCCTGTCTTTATTGGAGCTGTTGCAATAGAGCTCTGTTAATTGAGGTGGCTGCTTTAATAATTAATTGTGAGTGGAAATTTTAAAACATCAAGCCAGTGTTGTGTCTCTCAGTAGTATGTTGGTGAGAGAACAAAGGAGCAAATGTAATGAACACTTTAGGCTGGATGCATGGTGGGAAGAATAGTTTTCCTTACTGTGTATTGACTTATCTCAAGGGCTCCATGAATGTTCACCTTGCCTCCTGTTGACCCTGATTCGTAAGAAGCAAAACAGGAGTGGGAGATGCCCTCAGACACATTCCTTGGGTGCCAGCCTGGCTGTGGGCCCTTGCAAGATGCAGCACTATGAGCTTGACCACCCATCACTAACTTGCAGAAAAGGATGGGGACCCTGGCACCCAGACCCAGAGCTGCTGTCGTAAGAATGGAAGGAAGAAGTCTCCTGCTTTCCTCAACTCATTTTCAAGGCCAGAGGACACATGCTGGTGCCCCCACATCTCATCTCCTAGACCCAGCACACCAAGGTAAGAGTGCATTGCAGCCAAGAAGTGAAGGCAAGAGGCAGACAGCAACTGTTTGCCCAGACATGTGGCTCCTGGAGCTGCTTTCAAGTCTTAATTTATGTTTATAATCATCACCACCAACCCCCAAGGACACTGAGCAAGCAGCCAAGCCATCACTATTCCTGGAGAGTGGTCTGGATGCAGCCTGAATGCAGACGGCAGACAACTGTCTTCTGATGGCAAGAACTTGGAGCAAGACAAACTGTACATTAAAATCAAATGGATATTCTGGGCCAGAGTCAGCATGAAGAAGCCATGTCTGGATGTGTGAGGCTGTTACACCTGGTTGGGTAAGTGTGCTCAGAGTGGACCAAGCAAGCAGCAGGCTTCCTTTGACTTGCATCCGGCTTCGGTGTGTGCCTTGATATCTGAAAGGTGCTAGAGAAGAAGGTTCTCAAGGAAGGAAGTCTCACCTGGAGGTGTTCTTTGGCCAAGTTCTGACAACATCTCTCCCCATTGTGTATCCGGTGCTACCTGACAGATACAGCTTCACAAAAGAACGTGCATGCGACGTGTCTGCTTCCAAGCTCCGAGAGGGCAGTAGTGCTGAACCCTCTCGTCAGGCCGCTGCCACCCTGGTGTGGGATATGTGGCTCCATCCTGGCCCCCGCTCGAGGACCCGCCTCCAGTGCACCCAGGAAGTGGTTGACGGGCTCTGCAGCCCACACCATGTTGACCCTCTGCCTCCCAGAGCAGCAGACTCCCACGGACACAGGAGCAGCTGCAGAAGAAAAATGAGGCCAGAGTGTGTTATGTGACTTCTCTCCTTGGAGCTGTTCAAGGGTCACAAGCCAGGGCAATGTGCTGAGGCACAGAGAATGTGCAACCCAGGAGGTACGAGACCACCCGCCATGCCCACAGCTGGCCGCATCGTGTGTTTTCTTTGGAGCTACACAAAGAGTCCTTTTCCTCCAGTTCAAGCCTCCCATCCGTGTGTGCGTGGGTTTGGTTTTGAATAAAAACCAACTGTCAGACAAATGGATGAGCCAGGAATCATACAAAGGAGTGAATGCAGAATATACCATCAGAGAGATACATGCATCTACAACAGTTATTAAATGAAAACTCTCTCTCTATTTGGTAAAAGTTTTGTTTTTTCACAGTGTGATATTTTAACTGGAAAGAACCATGAATTAGTCTTGATGCTGAGTGCCTTTTTCCTATCTGTACTCTTTACCATCCAGTTGAAGATAGTTCTGCATATTATATAAGGTGTATTCCAAGTGAGTTCAGAGGGAGGAGCACCTCTGCTCCTTGAAAACAGAGCATTAGGTTTTCTTGACTCTAAGGAAGAGACCTTGAGATGCCCTAGGGAAGAAATGGAGAAACTTTTAGGTGAGGATGACATTGTATGACATTGTATGACACCTCAGGTCATACAGCTTAACCCTGATCGCTGCAAGAAGGACCGTGGACCCCCGAGTCATTTGGACCTTCAAGAACATGCGGGATGCAGAAGGTGACAGTGCAAAGTGGGAGGTGGGAGTGGCAGACCCACCTGGTTGTCTAAAAACACTGGACTCAGGAGACAGACTCAGTTATGGTTTCTTAACACCACTATGGGGAGAGAATGGGGAGAATTAGAGAATACACTAAAGGAAACACCCAGAAGTGAGAGTAGGAGATTTATCTGGGACAGAGCTGGAAAGAACAGACACTGTCTAGACACTCGAGCCTTGTTCAGGTCACACGGCAGAGCTTAGGCTCAGCAGGGGAAGAACAATCCCCACTCCCAGGGTTACTGGGCCTGATTATGTGCAGACAGAGAAACAGTTTATCCAGTTTTCAGGGCCAAGTGTCATGCATAGCTGAAACACCCAGGACTCTCTGCCCATTCAAAAGGGCACTGTCTCCTTGACTTCTTTCCTTCCCTCTGTTGTCCCAACACTGTCACTTGCATTATTAACCATGGGACCCTCAGCATGTGGCTGCAGTCAGGCTGTAGCACCAGATGTCACTGCCCTCAGCTGTGGCCTTTGCTCCCCGGTCAGGGAGGGGACGTGAGATACGGTGCGTCTCCCTCCCTGAAGGGTCAAAGGAGCTGGCCACACACTCCCTCTGAATTCCCAGAGGCCACCTGGACTCCCCCAGGTGGTCACAGGAAGGGGCTCCAGCAGGATTCAGCTGTGGGGAGAGCTCCAGGGTCTGTAGAATCAGAAGGACTTGGCGCGGCAGGGAGTTGGGAGAGAGCAGACAGCTTGGAAGAAGTGCAGAGACCGAGACGGGGCCAAGTGCCATCTCCAGGTGTCTTCCTGTCCCTGCCTGCTGCTGAGTGCACAAGTGTGTGCCTCTAAATTCACCACGGGAGGTGGAAGGAAGGCTTTCCCCTGAACTTACCTGAGTGTGGGAGGCAGCTATGGTGTCTTCCTGTGAATAGTCTGCTCCAGGAGCAGAGGCGTGGGGTGCACCTGGGCCTGCCGAGCCCCCAGCTGTTTTGTAGGCATGGCCTTTTCTTGGCTACCCTTTATTCGACTGGGTACCCTGCTGCCTTGGGAAGACCCTTTGGTGCTGCAGGGATCAGAAAGCCACTGACCTTCACTAAGGATGCTCACATTCACCTTTGGGCTTTTGCTTTTTTAAAAAAATCCATTTGGTTTGTGCTACAGGAAGTTACTTACTATCCTCACTCATAAACATGCCCCTGACACGAGCCCACAGTGTGTTTTATTTAACAAAGTATTGCCCACAAAGAAGGGGCTCTGAGGTGGACATGCTCCTGGCCACCCTAGTGACCCCTGTCCCTAGACTCCAGACAGATGGGCCAAGTCACCATCTAATCATGTGGCCACGCCCTTCCCCACAGGGCTGCAATTGGCCCTTGGGGAAAAAGCAGAAAAGGAAAATGCTATTGGAAGCAATGTGATGTAAATAAGACAGATGAGAATCTGTGCATGCTGGGAAGGGACAGCGTGCCCTCCCAGGCAACAGAAGAAATCACATGGAAAATCAGAGAAGGGGAGAGAGCCGTGGGAGAGTGTTCACGACAAGTAGGAAAAGGGACTTTTATAGATGCTATAGAGCTAAAATGAGCCCAGTGAATTGGAAAGAAGAGAATGACACAGAGCTCAGACAGAGACAGGTGCAAGGGGAGAGGAAAGCGGACTCAGGCCATTTGGTGCCAGTCAGTGCGCTCGGCCGCACGGTGAGGAAGGACATCCTCAGGAAGACCAGGCAAGAATTTCCTGATAAGTTAATACATGTTTAAAAATAAGCAGTTTTCACCTCTTTCCTGATGCAGTAGGCGGCCCCTGGGCAGGGCTGTGACTGAGGTCGGTCTCTTGTGGAACAGAAACCCCCCTGCACTCCCACCCCACAATCTACTTCCAGAAACTTGCCCCAAGCCTGCAATATCCTCTATAGACCCGATCCAAAGAATATAAACCACCATGTTTCTCGGAACACTGTTTAGGGAGTGAAGCTGCAAAGGAAAATGCTTTAGTTTAATCATAAAATCAAAGGTACATGACGTACCTGGAGTGCCAAGGACACTGTCACTCTGTGTGACACATGTGTAGTACATATGTATTTGAATGTTCACATACACATTTACATATGTGTTGTGCATCCCTAGCCCAGAAACCCATCTTAAATTACTTAGCAGAATAAGCACGTGAGACATTCTGAGCACCAGCATGATACCAGGAATGGAAAATTCCACACCTCCATTGTCACATAACAGGTCACAGTGAAAGTGTGGGTGCACTAAAACATCATGTAAAACTACCCTCTGGCTGTTCGTACAAATTGCATGGGTAAAGTCAATGAATTTCATATTTAGACTTAGATGCCACCCCATCTTGTTGTTTACTGTATATGTAAACACTCCAAAATCTAAAAAAAAAAAAAGCTTAAAATTTTTATATTTATTTGTACATGTTTGCACTATCTAATATTTGCATTCATCTTAAGGGCTAGGTGCACCCTCCCTCCCCCCACTCCCTCCATCTCTCGACTTCCTCCCCATTTGCAAAAGATCTAGTCCCTTGCCACCTATTATCTATTGTCTGTTTTTTACACATATTTTGGATTTTTCATTTAAGACAGCTCAAGCAATCTTTGAGTGTATGAGTCTGATTTGAGTCTCAAAGTGTGTGTATGTCTTGCCTTACATTTGTCAGTGCCCGCCCTGTAAAATGGGACCTGCTGGTCCCTGGGGTGTTTGAAGAGTCTCATGGTTCCCCCTGCAGCTCCTTCAGAAGATGTGGACAGCGCATGTTCCAGATTTTCCCACAGGAAGTCAGTGCCAAAGGCAGAGACATGAAGGGGCCCTGATCTCTTTGTGCATAAATGATTCCCAGCACTAGGTGAAGATATTGAGTTTTAAATAGCATTTGGGAAGTGCATGCACCAATGTTTTGCTTGTTCTTCCTGCAAAATACAAATGAAAATAAAGATCTTTATTTTTTGTCAATAGAAAAGTATTACATATCCCTTTAGGACCTGCTTCCCCTCTTTGCTTGTCATCTCTGAAAAACAGAAATGTTTTCTATGCGAACTAAGAAAGGAATATATTAAAATGCAAATGGCCGTGCGTGCAGGAGCCCACTCATGGGGAGGGCTGTTTCCAGTGCGTGTTGGGCCCGGAGATAGCACAGCTGGATGATGGAACTGAACGAGGCTGAGCCAGAGCAGGGAGGGCTACACAGACGTGCATGAAGGAGGGACTCCAGATAGGTCCTTGGAGCAGGAGGCAGAAGACCCCAGAATGTGACAGTGAACACCCAGAGGGGGCCATGCATGATGTCCACACCCACCTTTCCCAGAATGCATTTAAACAAGCCATCTTCCTGGGGAGCAGGTGAGGTGTACACACTGTGAAGGGACCTGTACCGAGGAGCTCAGGAGTTTCAGGCTGCCACAGTGATGCGGCTACAGAGGAAAAAGAATTGCCTAAAAGATGAGGCACTTAGCTGCAGTGAACTTGATCCTGGTGTGCTAACTTTCCTAGGAAGCGCATAGGAAGAACCCTTGTGTTGACAGTGAGCTGAAGGGCGAGAGCAGGCAGGCTGTCAGATCCGCTCCATGCAGAGGCACCCCCAGAAAACGCCTGCTCAGTGTCATACCATCAGCCTGGGTATTCTCACCCCCTGAGGAGAACACCAGAAGTTTACCCATCAATCTTTCCATCTTGACAAGTTCAGTCAACAGTGTAGATTTCGTAAGACTTTAAGAGGAAGATAAACATTTTGTTTTATTCAACACACTTCACAACTTAGTTATGACTTGTGGGCCCATCTTCTCTCAGACTCTTTCATTGTTTAACAGCAGTGATGACTGGCTATTACACTGACACCTGGGAAAAAGGGAATGGGCAGGGGACACGTCCACATGCACATGTCCACATACTCACATGGATGTAACATGTTCACACATGTACACACACGCTGACAGTTCACCAGAGTAAGCACATAAAGAAGACTCCATCACAGCTCTATGCCATGTTTCCTAAAGCATGCTCTTCAGACCAGCACCATTGCATCTCTTAGGCACTTAAAGGACAGGACGTCTGGTTCCAGTCCCAGGCTGTTGCAGGCTGACAGAGTAAGAAACTGAGGACCAGTCACCGTCACCCTTAAGACCTTTTCATAGTACAGTCCTGTGTTAGCTCATGGGCATCAGAAAGAAGCCCAAGGCATGTTAAGACAGAGGGCACAACCAACTGACTGGGTCTCTTCAGGCTGGGAACACACGTCTACTCCCTGGAAAAAAGAAGGGTAGCTGTGTTAGTTACTTTTCTCTGGTTGCTGAGACAAAAATCCCTGATACCTGAGGTTAGAGGAAAGGGGTTTATTTAGCTCACAGTTTGTAGAAGTTTCAGTTCATCATTGGCTGGCTCCAAGGCTGAGCGATGTCACAGAGGAGAGACAGTTCACGGCAGTGGGAAACAACAGCAGCATCCTTTGTCTCATGGAGACTGCTGAAATTAGGGTGATGCCAAACCAGTCAGTAGACTCACTCACGCACCCTAACCCCAGCATCACACATCCTCAGGTCACCCACTTCTTAAGAACCTTATGACCGCATGATGCTTGAGGGGCACATCTAGACACAAACCCCATAACATTCCACATCTCACCCTCCAAAGACTCATGTTAAATCCCTCATGCAAAATGCATGTAGTCCCTTGTTAAGAGTTGCCAAAGACCTCACAGGTTGAGCATTGCTGAAAAGTCCAAGTCCAAAGTCTCCTCTGAGATTTAAGGCAAACTCTTAGCTGCAAGCCCCTGAATAAATGAAAAGAAAGCTACACATTTCTAATCTTCAGCAGCAAAAGATAGATGTTTCCATTCCAAAAGTTACAAATTGGAATAGCAAAGAATGAGAACAAAGCAAGACCAAAGACAAGTAATGCGAACATTAAATCCCACATTTCCACTTCAGCATCCTGGAAATCTGTGGCAAGTTGTGAACTCCAAAGGGCATGGGTGGCTCCGCCCCTGTGGCACTTCCAGGGGTTGTAGCTCCCATGGTGTCTCTCTTGGGCTGGGTCTGCTCCCTCCTTGCAGTCTTCCTCAGATGATCGATGTTTTTGGCCTCTCCAAACTCCTGGGGCCTCCATTACATCTTTGGCTTCACACCCATACTCCACACAACCACCCTCTTGGCACGCGTTGCCTGGGCTTTCAGGCCTTCTGTAATCTGGATAGAAAGTTCCTGATCCCACAACTCTTGCATTCTGCATGACCCTAAAACCAGCACCATGTGGATGACCATAAGGACTAATGGCAGCTAGAGCTGTACCAGCCGTCCTTTTCTCTCAGCTGGAGGTGTCCAGTGCCTGTGAACTGAATCTTGAGAAATAATTTCACTAGGCCACTGCTCTTCTGAACACAGTGCTCTGGGGCTTCTTTTCAGAGCAAAGTCTTTCACTTCTGCAATTTTTATTTTTTTGTTTTTTTAAAGACAGGGTCTCGCTTTTGTAGCTCAGGCAGGCCCTGAGCTCAGCCTTGTACTCACAGCAATCCTCCTGCCTCTGCCTCCCAAGTGCTGAGATTATAGGCATGAGCCACCACACTCAGTACTGTGGTATGTGGTTCTGATTGCTGGTAGATGTGAGTCTTCACACCTGGCATATTAAGTGGTTACCAGGGATTGAACCTAGGCCCTTGCACTTGCAAGGCAGGCGCTGGAACCACTGAGCTGAATCCCCGGCCCTCACCTTTGCAATTTTGAGGCTGCAGAAGGTGGAGTCTTGCTGCTTCTTATGATGCCCTTGGGCTTCCTTTCTGTTCTCCAGTTCCTTCTCAGTAATCATGAGCTCCTCTGCTCTGTGTCCACAGGATGCCATTTGACTGGAGCTTCCTTTCTGGCTAAACTCAAAACATTTTATGTCATTTTTCTGGGCTGTTTGCTCTTGATTCTCAACATAGATCTGGCTACAAGCCCCCACAATAGCCGTGCCACAGCCTCCACATTAGATAGCCTAGAAATTTCTGTCAAATTAACTAGCCCCAATGCCAATCTCATTTTCAGGCAAAATCTCTGAACACAAACAAAATGCAGATTAACGTTGTGCCAGTGCCAGTGTACCACATACATTGTCTATAGTCCAGCAGCCAGTGTGGTCCTTTTTCCTAGCATAAACCTCCTGAGCTTGATGTTTACCTATTTTTGGAGTCTTCTGAGTGCAATCAGAACTGCCCATGCAGTACAGTCTAAGGAGCTCAGTTCTTCAACTGGCATCTCCGAGCCTTTCTAACTCTTCCTCTTGCCACAACCCAGGTCCAAAGGCTCTTGAACCACATGGTCAAGAAATGTCACAGTAATAGCTCTACTTCTTTGGTACTAAATTTTGTGTTAGTTACTTTTCTTATTACTGAGACAAAATACCTTATACCTAAAATTAAAGGGAAAAAGGTTTATTTAGCTCATAATTTATAGAGGTTTCAGTCCATGGTTGGCTGGCTCCAAGGCAGAGCGACACATGGATGAGGGGTGTCCCAGAGGAGAAATCTTTCATGGCAGTGAAAAGCAGCGAGGGCAACAAAGAAGCAGCATCTTTCTGCCCCTTTTATTTTATGCAAACTACTGAACGGGTGTGGTCCCAAAGCAGTCAGCAGACAGACTCGGGATTCACACACCCTAATCCCAGCATCCCACTGTAGATTCAGCCACCTCTGAAGAAGCCTTTGACTGGATGAGGCTTTGGGGAAATATCTAGACCCAAACCATAAGAGTAGCCCCGACAGAATACAAGGTGCTGCCCAGTGGCACCCCACAGTCCAGGCAAGCCAACTGTCCCGTCTAGGTCTGAGTCAGTCACTCTCATCCTGACCTCTCATCTGTCCCAGAGATGAGTTCGGTTCTTAAGTTTTTATTTGTTGTCAGGACCTTGCTTCCCCAACCTACAAGTCAAACTCATATCCCGTTCATTTTCTCTCTACTCCAAGGAGACGGCTGACCCTGTGCTGCAGTCCCCATCTTGGCCCCCCGGTCTCACTGGCACTGCTGGCATCCTTCTCCTCTGACTGGCATTTCTCTGCACTGTGAAGTGTCCAGTTTACCTTTAAGATCCTCGGACAAGACTCCCCGATCTTCCCTTTCTGATCAGTTTACAACTCTCCCTTTCCCTCTGAGACATGGGCCCCTCCCAGCTCATGGTTAAGAGTCATTTTCTACAGGCAGCACTGGCAGTTGCATGTCCCTGAAGATGTTCTAAAGGAGGAAGCACAGCTCATATTTCTCTTCCATGGCTGACGTGTGCTGACTCTGGTGCCTGAGCAGAGATTCTGTTTCCCTCCCATGCCCTATCCAGGTGTCCTTCAGGGCTTCCTTTCTTGGTCCCTCTCTTGCTTCTGTGCCTGCTTGGATCTTGCGTGGTAGGTTTGGCTTAACTGGCACATACAGTGGTCCTCCTTTTACATATCAAGTTAAAACTTGAGAATTTTTTAAATGAAAAGTAAAACTTACTGGTTCCTTCAGGAAAAAAAAACAAAAAACAGAAGATCAAAGTTGGTACCTTCATGCCCATGGAACGGGAATCCGTGATCATGGCTGCTGAGGACAGATGAGTCCCAGCCCCTCCTGTGGCGGGTCTGGTGTAGATTTGTGCTCCCGTTAATCCCTATCAATGCTACTACTTTCCTCAGGTTGAGTCCACTTCTGAGTAAACACTGGCCAGTTTGCAGTGCTGAGTCTGCCGCTTAGCGCATGTATCTAGGCAGCGTCTCACAAGAGATGTACCCCTGCCTCTGAGCTCCCTGAATTGGACACAGTTAACAGTGCCTACCTCAAAAGGTTCCTGTGATGAGTAAATGAAGGAAGAATGCTTTAAACAACCCAGGCACATTCTGAATGCTCAAGAAGTGTCTGCAGTTGTTGTCAGGCGTGCTGGGAACAGCGGCAGTAGTCATTGTATTTACTAATGTTTCTCTGCCGAGTGGAAAAATAAGAAAATCATGTGTTTCAAGAAAAATGGAACAAGGCAAATTTCTTTTCAGTAGTAAAGAATTTTCTGGTATGTTCAACGTGTAAACACAGGGCGTCGGAGCCAAGGAGCCTTTTACCTAAGATGGCAGGCTCATTTTACAATCACCTGTTTGAGTCTTTGTTAGATCGGAAAGATGGATTGACTGTATTTTAAACCAGATTCTAATATCAGGTTTGTGTGGTTACTGGTGTTTTTATAATGTTGAATACAATATTTCATTTGCTATAATTTCAGATTTTAAAAAAAGTTTCAAAGGTAGCAGAGTCACGTATTCTTCACCTAACCCCTTCCTTACCATCCTACAACACATTCCTTAAACCTAGGAAACTGGCATTGCCGTGTCACTGTTAACCAAGCCCCAGATTTTCTTGGATGATGCCAACCTTGCCATCAATGTCTCTTCATGTGCTAGTCCTCATCCTGAGCACCACGCTGCATTTGGTTGTCAGCTCTCTGGTGCTCTCTGGTCTGTGACAACTGGCCTTTCCTTATTTTCCCTGACTTTGAGTTATTTATCTGTATCACTATTGTCATGAGCTATATTATATCCCCCAAACGAGTTCATGTGTGGAAGTCCTCAGGACCTCAAATGTGATAATGTTCAGAGACAGTATGTGGCAGTAATTAAATTGAAATAAGGGCATGAGGGTGGCCTGAACCCTTTATGACTGTTGTCCTTGTTAAGACACACAGAGAGGAGAAGGTGCCCATCTACAAGCCAAGGAAGAGGCCATAGAAAAATCCAATCCTGTAATAACTGGAACTCAGTCTTCTCACTTCCAGAACTGAGAGGGCATAAATGACTGCTGCTTCCTCTGCCTGGCCGGTGGTTTTTATCATGGCCGCTGTAGCCAGCTTGATATGTGCACGGGAGAATGCATGTGTCTGTTCTAAATGTGTCCTTATCGTCCAGCTCTGACGCAGCTCAGACACACTGACTTTGACCACTAAGTGTCTTTCGAGTTGTACCTTGTGTCCCCTTGGGACCGCCCACGCTTTTGACTTCTGAACACTTCTTTCTGGGGGTCACCAGGTGTGGCAGATTTCTTTTGTACTTTGCTTATCGTGGCCTTAAAATCAGCCCTTTCCCAAGTGATGCAGGATCCTTTGTTCACAAGTGGCATTTAGAAACCAGAATCTGTGGCCCCGGATGTGCGGCTGGGCCTGTGGGTGGCTGTGTAGCGTGGGAGCCAGGTCTCCACTAGGGGATGCGGAACCCGGCTCTCTGTGCTAGAAGCCCAGGCGTTCTCCAAGGGACCGTCATGAAAGCCTTTTCTTTCCTTGTGCTGGGAGAGAACAACACCATGAGAATATTGCGTTTCAGCACATTTACCCCTCCTGTTCTGCTCACACTCATGAGGTGCGTAATGGAAGGCAGATGTACCACTCTGGTACAATCAATTCACAATTGAATGAGTAGTTGCTGTCTCTTTGCAAATCCACCCCTTGAAGGGGACAAGTCAACCTCTGTAAGAATATAGGGAGACAATGCCCAAACCATTATGTGCAAACAGAGATCACATGTCAGATCTGCTTAACGCCGTGTCTCCATGCAGACAGCTCAAGGCAGGTGCTAAGGCCAGACTCAGGGCTTGGTTCTAGACGTGCGAACATGTCGTGGAACAGCCAGGGTTAGTGGAGGCTGGATGAAGCAATGATGTGGTTTCTGAAAATTTCTGCTAATTCCACGAGTCAACTAGGTAAATAAATATGCTGAGAATAAAATATCTGGACTGTTTTTAAATGGATGGGCATGTTTTTCATTCCACAGAGCTAATGCTGGGATTCATTGGGCTGTGTGCATGGCTGTTTGATGGTGTATATCTTGGAATAACCGAAGTTGTGGCAGGAGCACTTATTTTCTGTATACTCTGCACACGTGATCAGTGGAACTAGGTGCGAGGGGAAGTACTGGTGATAATGAAATAACCAGGCATTTACTTTCACTTAAAGACCTTTTAATCAATAGATGTTTAGAGCAAAATGGATTCTGCATTATTACTGCAGTACATTTTTAATTTTATTGCTAATAAACATTAAAATCCCACAGTGTACAATCATTTTTTTCTTCCCTTTTAAAAAATTAAGTTTTGTGTTTTCTCTTACAGTCTGATTCATTTGCAAGATTAAAAGGCATTTAAAAATCATGTTTATCACATGGGAAAATGGACTGATTGTTGCAATTCTTTGTTAAAGAAGCAAGTGCACACTTGGGTCTGTGGAAATGACATGAAGGTTTGGAGCTGCTCTCAGGAAAAAGATATTTACAAGCTTTCTGCAGCAGTTTTGATCTCAGAATGTCCCTTGCCCAGCTTTATAAAAATTCTCATCAAGTCAGGTCCTCCTAGGACTGCACATTCCATTGAAGGTCACAGTGACATCTGTTATTGTTCTTGTTGAAATCTAATGTCCCTTTATAGAGAAGACCCCTTGATGTTCAGCAGGATATTGCAGAGATAGACACATAATGGCATCCTCAGGTCCCTGTCCAGCTTTTAATAACTCTCACTGCATTTTTCATCTTCAGTTGAAAAGCATTATAGCATATTATCTCTCCAGGATATTTCTGATGGTCCTTCTTGAGTATCAGTTACCCAGGTCTTTATAACTAACCTTCCAGGAATTTTACCATACAAGCCAAAGTCAATGATAGACAGGAAGACTTTTGTGAATTCTACTGATTCCCAAACCTCATACTTCTTGGTGTATTTCAAATCTTGTAGATCATTTTTCTAATTTGAAGTCAACAATTACATGGCTTGTATGGGAACAGAAGTCTAAATCTTCTGTACTTGAGTAGTGGTGGCTGCCTGATTTTTAGGGTAGTGATGGTAATCAATAGACTCTTGGAATAAGAGTGTCTTAAAGTAGGATAAGGCTGCAAGACACACTCAGCTTTTCTTCTTCTCTTTCGGGAAAGTGGGTACATTTGTATTCTTGCTATAATTGTCTTCTTAACAAAAGACAGTAACAGGATGGCTTGGAAACAATAAAACCTTATTTATTACCATCCTGGAGGCTGAGGAACCTGTAATGAAGGCAGGTTAAGTGTGTGTGGAGGGCTTACTTTCTGCCCAGTAATAGCACCTTGTCATTCTGTCTACATGGTAGGAAGGGTGAGGAATTTCGCTGGAGCTTCTTTTACAAGGGCACTGGTCACCTCTGTGAGAGCCACACATCCACAACCTGTGAACTCCCTCCCAATCAGCCCCTCCCAATGCCACCATCTTGGGGGCAAGGATCTCAACTCAGGGATTTCGAGACCACAACTATTCAAGCCACTGCAGGCTGCAACAGCTGAATATGAGAAATTGGGTGGTAGAGGGAGAGAGATGTAACTTTTCACTGAGCAGAGGCTGGGAGTCAGGGCTGATTTTCGGTGAGCCTCCCTCCCCTCACCCCTCCTTGCCTTCATGCTCTCCAGTGTCTTCCTCTTCCCCCTCTTGACAATAACCTTGAGGTGTCTCTGTCCTACTGCATCTGGGCCCTGCACACATGGCCTCTTGTAGCCTTCCAATGGTCACCTGAGAGGTAGGATTCAGCAGTGAATGTGGGCGACACAGTTCCATCCACAATGTAAGAATTCCACTAAAGTTTTACATTTTTTTCTGCACTACTCAGCCCCACAGTCAGTGACATCATCTCACTGACATTTTGCCTGATAATGTCCTAGTTTCTGCCTTCAAGGCTGCAGATCAGAGAGGATGGTGCATTTCCTTGTCCCTGTGGGTATAGCCTTCTTTGGCTTCTGGATGCGGTGTTTGCTCAGGAACCCCTCATAACTTGGTCCAGTGTCTCACAACTCATTCTTGCTGTAAACATCTTCGCTGGCTTTTGCTCTTGTCTTGGTGAACTATGCAAAGTGTAGTCCCAGAAATGTGGGCTTCCCCAGGGAGATGTGAGCGATGGAGACCTGAGTCTCCTCCCCTGACCTCTTGCAGCAGGACCTACATCTTACAAGACCCCTTGCATGTCTTGCAGATTTGGAGCAGCATGATTCTAGCATGGTCTCTGATATGAATTCGACACAAGTACCACCTGTCACTCAGTGTCTTGGGCTCTTACTGACATCACTTCCAGTCCCTTCCAGGAAGTTTAAATCTTCCTTATCACACTGCTCCTCAAATGACTCTTTCCCTTCAGACTTCCCTGTTGGACTCCTTGGCATCGGGGTGGTATGTGGCCAAGGATCAAGTACAAAGGCCCGGACCGGGAGGGTGAAGCACAAAGTTACGATGCAGATTCCGGGGAGGTTTCTGGAACTCTTCCGCTTCCTCCTAACTTGCAAAGGTTTTATACAATAGTGCTCTGCGAGAGGTGTGGCTATAATCAAAAGGGAACGAGGCGGGTTGTATATCTAGGGGAAGGAGTAAGACAAGGGAGGAGGAGTCCTGTCATAAGGTGATGGAGCCAACCAATAGGGGGACCGCAGATAGCCCAAGGCGGGTCTTGATCAGTTCTACCTTGGAGCAGTAGGCCTCACAAGGGTCCTAAGAGACATAGCGCGTCTGATTTTCCTGAATCACACCTAAACCTCACTGTCACTTCCCATCTGATGTTTCTGTATCTGCAACCTTTTATGCTGCCCCTTGGAGATCACAGTCCACCTCTGCAGAGCCCAATGCTCAGGGCAGGAGCCTTTGTAATAATGAGGTAATGATGCTGTATCCAAAAGCTGGATATAAAGTCAGGCACACACAGTAAATGGCCTAGAGTAGTTTTTGTTCAGTGGCTTTGCCTTTTATTCATATGCCATTTTGCTTTTCTAGAGTGAAAACATTGGCTGTTATTTTAATCTCTTTTCTTGAACTCATATTTTTGGTATTTTCAACTAGGATACTTACTTTATATTAAATACACAAAAGGTTTTATAAATAAAAGCTTCAAATAGCAATGGCCTCCCCTGGGAATCTTTTCACTGTTATCATTAGACTTTTCATATGAGTGAATTACATGAACCAAATTCTCTCTTTGCAACTGCTTGAAAAATTCAGTAATTGATTGTATTGAAAATTAAATGTGAATCAAATGTCACAAGGTAAAAGGCATCCTTTTCTTTTCCCAACATAACCTATGTTTGGAAATCAGATGAATCCAACCAGCACCCCCAAGAAAAATAATCTAAGAACATTTTAATAATCACAAAATTCTTTTTAGAGCTTATTTCAGTTGTGTAGAAAAGGAGTTAAGAAAAGGTACCACGGAAAATGAATGAAGCATAAGACTTGTAAATGGCGGAGTCTTTGTAGCAGTGTGCCTGCCATTCTCCAGTGACAAAAACGTTCTGACACCTCTGTTTAACAAAACCTCTGACAGCCCCCAGGGCTGTTTACAAACCTTGCTCTTAGATTTGCCTTCACTGCAATGTTGGCTTCCAGCATCACACGCAGCGAATCCAGGCTGCTGCGAATTCAGGAGATGACACTACTATTCAGACTCATGAAACCCAAAGGCTTCCGAGAAAGCGCGGGGCGGAGGCTTCTGTCAGGCATTTCCAGCTTTTGACTTTCTGCTCTTACATGGATTTAGTTGAAACTGTAAGAAGCTCTTCTTTGAGAGACGTGGTTGGAATCCATCTTCCCTCAGCCTTCTTTGCTTCCAATCCTTTATCACCTGTGAGTGATGCTTTTTCTGTGATAGATTGAAGTTCCTGTCTCCCTCTCCAAGCCTCCTGGGCTGCGCCCCTTCGCACCGCCGCTCTCCTCACTCTCCTCTCTGCCGTCCCATAGTGCTCAGCTACCCATGTCTGTCCTCAGAGTCTGCATTAGGTTCCTGCTGCTGGGAACAAACCTGACCCCACCGCGATGACCGAACCCTCTCAGGATGCTGTGGTCAGATGCCACCTGGGTTGGCTCCACTGAAAGCTGGATTGGTCAGGGGCTCCCTGATGGATAGCTGCTGACTGGGCCCGCAGGCTTTCTGCCTGGACCTCTCCACAGTGTTGTTTGAGAGTCTTCATGGCATGAAAGCTTGTTTCACCTGTAGGAAATGATGCACAAGCCATAGGAGAACGTGGTATTTTGTAACAGCCTCTGCCTTACTTCTGATGACCTGCTCTGACTTCTACTGCATTCTGTACACCATGCAGAGCCAGCCCTGGTTTAATTGGTAAGGACCAAGGACAAGTTCAGACCATGAGGACCAGAGGGTGTCCACCACTGAGCCTTTGGTTATGCCAGAAAGCTCTCCCTACCCCACACCTCTTATCTAGTCTCTTCCTCCAACACAGAGATAAAACTATTGTCTCCTGTGAACCTTCCTAGGTCAAAACCAGTGGCTACACCCTTCCCCTTAGCAAGTATCAGTCATACAGTGTATGCCCTCCTTGCCTGTAGTTCTCTCTAGTTGTCTCTAGTTCCAGAGAAATGGTTTAAGGTTCTAGCTCTTAGAAGAACAACCTCCATGTAGTAGGTTCCAAGAAAGAGTCCTGGTGGTTATTACTCAGAACTAAGAGGATAGAATCTGCAGCATACATTTGATGCCCTCACCTCTGTGTGGCCTCATCCACAATGAATAGGCCTGCTGCCACCATGAGTGAATACACTGACAGTGGTCATTCCCCTGTTGATCTCAGTGGAGAGTTGGCCTGATACTGTGGCCAGGGTCTAGGTCTTGTGGTCAGGGGCACACATGGGTATGAGAACTAAAATGGCACTAAGATCCTGTTTGCAAGAGCATAGGTCATCTTGAGTTCCCTTGTGAGTGAGTGAAGGAAGGGTAAGTTAAACTCAGGACGATTTCATGTTAGGAATAGAACTCATAGGATTTTGAGTCCACTAATGGTGACCTCAGGTGTCTTCCTGTTGCCTAGACTATCCATTCTTGGCCTGCCAGAGAGACACATTCTCAGGATCAGAGAGGATGAGCCACTGTCTTCATGACAAGTACTTGGTATTCACATGGAGTTTGACACACTCTGTGCCATCCAAAAATGACAGTGATTGTGGATTTGAAAGACCAGCAGCCTCCCTGGATGGATTTGAGCTGGAGCCTACAGCCTTTCCCCTCCCCCTCTGTCTCTACCTTGGAGCCAAATAACTCCTCTGGGGGAAGCATCCTCAGGAGTATTAGCTGCTAAATTCTAGCCTGTTGGTGTAGTCAGTCCTGCCAATTTGAATAAATTAAACAGCACTGATTACAGAAGTGTTGTTTTCTTGCTTCCAAATGCAAACATGACTTCAGTGGACAACTCAGGAGATGCTTCCAGATGAGCTTATCAGAAAGGCCTGGCCACCCAGCCCCTTCTGTACAGTTAGTATGCGAAGTCTCTCAAGCGACTCCTTCTAAAGTGCATTGAGCAGGTTCCTTGACATCACTCTTACAGTTTTACCTTATTACCAAAGCCTTTTCCAGTCTGGATCAAAACTTAATAACAACTATATTGAGTTCCACATGCCTGGGTCCTACTTTCAGGATTCATTTCTCTCTTTGCCTTCAGGATGTTTAACCCATTGCCAGGTGGTGGGTGCAGTAAGGCCAAGGCAACTTGGGAGCTTGGCCTTTGAGTGATCTCAGGGCTCCTCTCTGTGCCAAGCATCTTGCAAACTGGCTCTTTGATACCTGAAGCTCTTATTTAGAATATGTTACCTATGTGGTTAGAGTGCTCTTCAGACTTTGTTGCCTGGCTCAAGCAGAGATCCTGATAACATAGAGACTCTGTCGCAGTAGCTTTAGAATGAAAGTCTCTGGTGCTGCTATTATTAATGAAGGAATTAGAATGCACAAACCCCTAAAAATTAATCCCTAAACCTTTACTGATTAAAAATCACTTCTGCGGCACATGTCACCTCTAGAAAGTCCAACTTGTGAGAATGCTCTGGGAGCCTGAGATGTGACATGCCCACCTAACTCTTGAGTGTCTGTGCCTCCTTGCCACCCACTCTACCCCCACAGACAAAGAAAGAAATTGCATTTTCACCTTCTTTATTCCCTGTCTCAGTCAAGAACTTCAACACCTGTTCCAGAGTAGATAGTTCATTCGTCTCACTTCCTTAACCTCTGCCTCATCCACCCAGCCACAGACAGCAGTTACTTGACCCACAGCCCTGTGGATGGTGATGATCCTGTGTGTGGGTAATACTTCTGTGTGTGTGAATGGTGGTCCTGTGTGTAGATGAAACTTGCGTCAGGAATGGCTACACAAAGTTCCCATCTGTATCTCTTCCTCCCCAGCCTCCCATCTGCCATCTTCCCCTTCCCCAGCATGCCAAGCTGTGCATACTCATCTTCTCTTGCCTAAGTTTTCACAATAAGTGCACAAGTCTACTCTCTTCTGTGTAAGGACTTTCATGAATGCCACGGTGGGATTTTCTCACTACCCTTCCTCAAAGCCCACTGTGGCTCCCAGTGGCTGAAACTCTTGCCCTCAAGCTCAGGTTGATTGCCAGTGTGCCTGACAGTGTCACCAGGCTGGGAAATGTATACTTTAGTGAACAGGCCATGCACTCGGAGTATCTCTTTGCCCTCAACCTTTTCTTCACCTAGAAACTATATTTCCCTCCAGAGCACCTTAATAGAACCTACAGAGTCCACTCACATTCAAGCGCTGTGGTTACATCTCACTTTTGCATGGAGGCTTCACGACTCTGACGCTGCTGCCAGGCATGGTGAGCTTTGCCACTCACCTCTGTTCAACCTGGTATTTGTAGCACCCTTTTAATCCTATAAATAGTGTTCATTTATATCTTTTTCATAGGTTTTCACATTTCGCATGACAAAATATAATGGTCTTTGTATCTCCTACATCAGCCAGCATAAGATCTTAATAAATGTTTACTCCATTTGTTAGTTGAATTAGAGAGAGAGAAAGTGTGTGTGTGTGTGTGTGTGTGTGTGTGTGTGTGTGTGTGTGTGTGTATGTGTGTGTGTTTGTGTGTTTTACTTTCTATTCTTTTCTCGAGTAGATTTTGGGAAAAGTGGTGGGAAAGTAAAAGGATACTACCCGATAAAATAATGAGAGAGGAAGTGTTCTGGAATAGCTCATGTCAGATGACCCCAAAACATGATTTCACCTGAAGATTCAACTTCAGAACTAACAGGGTCTTCATGGTAAAGTCTCACTCCCTCCTCCCCACTTCTACTCAACGCCTCCCATCATGACTCCTCTGCCTCTTTGGAAAATGTCCGCTTAGATGTTACTGTGTCTGTCATTGATACTTACCTTGATACCTGAAGACAATTTCCATAGAAACCTGAGCCTGAAATCTGTAAGACAAGTTACTAAATCTGTTACCATGGACTCTTATGTCATGATGCTCAGAGGAAGTTCGAGGTCTGCTGGGTCAGAACTGTATCCTGTGTTTCAGGCACAGTTTTGTGCATCAATGGAAAAATGCTATCAGTATTTGCTGTCTTAGTCCCTTTTTTCATTGCAGAGACTGCTGTAACCTAAAAGAGGAGAGTTCTATTTTGGCTCTTGTTTTCAGTCCATGATGGGCTGTCTCCAAGTGACAGAGGAGGACCTGGGGGGAGGAGAGCTCACTGCATGGCCAACCAGGAAGCAGAGAAAGAAGTCCAGGGACAGAGATATGCCCTTCCCAGTTATGCTCCCAGTGAGCCCCTTTTCCAGTGACCCTGCCTCCTAACAGAGCATGCAGCTCTGAACTCATCGGTGAGCCAGTCCTCCAGTAAGAAGAGGCTGCTAAGGTCTAGTCACCTCTCAGAGTGTAGCACTCTGGAGGAAGGCATTTCCCATCTAAACCATAGCAGTTTATCTGGCATTAGCACTGTCCTAGCCACAGCTGTTGGAAATGTGGTATAAAATTAATATCCAAAGAGTCAGTAATAATCTTTATCCAAGAGGTTTTTGTCATGCTAGCACTAAAGGAAAAACAATAAAGATTCTGTGCTTTTTCACTACTTTTTAATGAATTTGAGGCTGTGTGTTTCACCAGTCTGGAAGGTTAACTTAGAAAAGAGCAAGCCATGGGTGAAGCCCCTTCTCCTTGCTCTCAGAGTGTACCTGGCTTCTCAGAGGGGTGGTGGGGCTTCCTCCAGGCCTTTCCACTGGCCTCACCCAGCCTTGGTTTGTGGTGGGCTTGTTTTCCCTTCTCCTTCTTTCTCTTGGCAGTTATTAAAGCCAGAGACTTTATAAACCAGTTTATAAAAACTGTAAATGTTGTCCTAGGAGAGAGATGAGAAAGAGCCTTAGAAAATTTTTGTAGCACTATTCAGAATAGTTCAAGTGTAATCAAATGGCAGGCCAATGTTTTTAGAACAAAGCATGGTATACGTGTACACATCAGTATTACTCAGCCTCTAGAAAAGGAGATCCTGCCTCATGCAGCATGCATGAACACGCAGACAATATGCCAAGAGGCTAAGTCAGTCCCACAAAGACAACTCCTACATGACTCCACTTGCACAAGAGATCTACTGTGGTCATAGTCCCAGATGCAAAGAACAGAACTGTGATTTCCAGAGCTGATGGAGGGGAATGGACAGATGAATAGAACCTTTTCCTTATGAATGAATAAAGTGAGTAAAACCAATATGAAATGAGAATTCTTGAGCTATGGAACTGGGCAAGCCAGGATTTGAAGCCTAACTCTGCCGATCGCTAGATATGTGAGTTTGCCAACATACTTAACTGGTCTGACCTCAGTTCCCACATCTGTAGGTGGATATAATCATGTCCAGCTTCCAGCATACTACAGAAATTGTACACAGTGCAGTAGAACACAGAACCACGCAGGAATCCAGAGCCTATAAGCTACTCTTAGGTGGTTTGTTCTCCGATTTCACATCTTTGAATTTGTCTGTACTCCACTGAGCTGGACCAGCCTGTGTGTTCTGAGGGTGGTCTGAGGACTTTGCTGTGTAGAGTTCATAACCTAATATAGTGCATTCATTGAGGCTGGAAATAAGGAATCCATTCAGTTCCATCAAAGAAACCATTAGATCATTAGGGAATAAGCAAAATCTGCTATTTAATTTAAATGTTACTGTGCAGCTTATGACAATAACCACACAGTAAGTAAATACTAAAGAAATATTTAATTATTGAAATAACTAAATCAATCTTAGTTGTTCTGTATTCTACTGCACTGTGTACAATTTCTGTAGACAGCACATTTAAAACAGGAGTTTGAGGAGAGATAATGCAGTGCCTTTTTAGAAGGGAAAGAGCAGGGTTTGAAGAAAGCAGTAAAAGATGGTGAAATATTTCAAGCAGAAAAAGTTGCTACCATCTTAGCCCAAGGGAGCAGTTACTGGAACCAGCATGTTACCATGGCAACAGAGGAAATGTTTTTTTGAAAGATGAGGCATGAGGCTGTGGGGAACCATGTTGGTGTTCCATCCGGTCTTTATGCCCCAGGTTTTGGTCTATTTAGAGAAGAAAGGACTCAGACACTCTGGTAGGAGTGGATTGTGGAGAAACATGTCACCCAGTCTTCTGCTGTTCTGTAATGATGAAGCATCTTGCTATCTCTGAGTACTAACCAGAGGATACAGAAAAAATGAATACAACAAATTATGTCGTCAAAGAACAATTTTATTGGCAAACACATCTCTGTGGTGATTAATGAATTGGAAAATTGTAAGATGCCTCCCTTAATCACTCTTACAAATTAATTGTGTTTTGCAGCATGGCTAAAGATTTTTATTGCATTGGTTAAAGCCAAGTTTGGGAAAAAACTGAGTGTGAGTTTATTTTCACTTCAGAACCCAAGAAGCACATTAGTCAAGTTGCTCAAAAAGGTGCTGAAGAAATGGGTCCAAGCAAGGATAAAAAATAAGTTAAAGCCAGAAACTAACAGTCCAAGAAAAGACAGTGAGCTCTTCCCTTGCAGCTGTGGAGTCTTCATAGATTTTGCTTTGTGGCTTTTTGTTTCAATTCTCTGTCTATGGAAGGAAAATAATGAACAGTTTCCTCACCAATATGGACACATCCTCTGTGTAACAGTGCTTACGTTCCACCCTAAGGCAGCATAGAAGGAATCCTCCTCCTGTTCTCTCCCGCCTTTGGCCATAATGAGAGGCCAGGGTATCTCAGGCCTAGGATTGAAGCTAATGTTTATTTCAGCTCATGCCAGTAGCATGGCTTTGGCGTGGAACCGGGATCACACTGGGTCCTGTGGATAGCCCAGGGTGCTTTCTGTTCTCAGGTCTATGACTAAGATTATCAATCCTTCTCACTTCTTCACCCCCTTGCCACATCATGTGACCTGTTTGCAAGTTCTAGGAAGTAGGGTGTAACTGTCTTTGGGAGCCCTGAGGTCTATCTCCTCCCAATGCAAATGTGTGTAGCATGAAGTGATTTCTTCCCTGCTGTACCAGGTAAAGACAACTCTGACTGAGCTCTTCCCTGAACCCACGATGGATGACAGTAAGGGGCTTAGAAGTGAGCAGAGGATTGGATTAAGAGTCAGCATAGAGTCTAGACCCAGCAGTTGTCAGTTACCACCAGTGCGGCCTTCGGCCCCCTCTGACCACCTCCCATTCTTCTGTCAGTCTCCTCACCTGGGAACAGAAGGCTTTTCTGGGGCAGCCTCTGTGATCTCGCCCAGAGGCCTCCATGTTTGAGAGATCTGTGGGCCTAAAGTGAAGGCCCCAGACAGTCACCTGCTTTAGAAGGACAATTATAGGAGGACAATTATACCTCCTCATTGGTTTATTTGATCATCGCTGACCCTAGAGTCTTATACACACTTAAAGTTCCACATTGCATAAATGAATGTAGATGCATCCCAGTGTGGGATGTCTAGTGGATAGCTTACTATTTCCAAAACAGATGAACCGACAGACTCTGCACACACAGCTTCCCTGCTCCCTGGGAAGAAGTCATGGAGTTGCCTTAGGGCTGATTGGAAGGATCAGGTCTGCATTCCAAGAATGTCACAGTACATGTTGGGTTCCTTCCAGAAACTGAAGAAACACTTTTTCTTTCTCATATGAAGCACTCTGCAGTACTGCACAGAACAAGATGCTTTGAAAGAGTATCTATAAAAGTCTATGTAGATATTGCTGCCCAGTGTGCCTACAGGTGAAGGCAAGTGGTGTGGTCCTGAGCAGTCCCCTCTGGAGCTCAGGGACTGGTCTGAACTCTCCTGGGCCCGTGCTCTGGGTGCATCTCTCATGTGTACTAGAGCATAGCCTGGACCCTGCATGGGTGTATAGCTACTCAGAACATCCAGAAGGGTAGCACTTCCAGGGGACTGAAATCTCTTCTTCCTTTTTGTTTATATGTTAGCTTGAAAAAAACTGTATATATTCTTAAGTATTTTAGACTGATTAGTAATAAGTTTGAATATTACAGGGCTAAAAGATAAGATTTTAGTATAAATGTTTTAGAGGTAAATTTAGGATTGGCTTTGACTTCTTTGCTACTATAGAATACACAAGTGCCAATGGTTTTATGTGAGATATGTTTCTTTTGGTCTGATCTTGCCAAGACAGTCATGGGAGCTGTCCTGCCACTTCAGCTGTGTGTGTAGAGGAGTCTTCAGTAAATGGCTGCCCAACCAGGAGCTTGGCAAAATGCTCTGGTACAATAAAAAAAAATTTACAAATTTAACATCTTGTCTTTTCTTTGAGCAGAGAATAGAAGAATCAGCCAATTCTAGAACTACTCAGTTGTACATTGGAAAGATAATTCTTACAGCACATACCTTTGGTTGCTTAGGTGGGTAATACATATAACTGCATGGGAATTTGGGACACTAATAATGATGTAATTGACATCGCTTCAGAGGAGGCTGCAGCTCTATGATGAAGAAAGATGTGTGGAGAAAAGCCCACAATAGCTTTGTTTATTAAACTGTGTGGAGCCTTTGCGGTGCTGGGCATGTCAGAGCGCTTTGGATGGCTTGGCTTGGACCATCAGGGAGGTCTCTGTGTGCTGGTGCTTATGTCATAGGACTCTGCTTAGACTGTATCTCACTAGGGATTTGCTCCAGGGAGGAACATCGTAGGACTAGTGACCGACCGCTGTGGTAGCTGGGTCACTGTGGGAAGCATGGGTTGGGTAGACATAAAACCCTGAGAGATGATGATTTTGGATGAACATTAGCACGTGACTTCTTTGGTGCTCTTCAGAAAAATGGAGCCAAAAATTATTTTTTAAAAGTGAGCATCAGGGCCAGGGATTTAGCTCAGTGGTTTCGGTGCCTGTCTTGCAAATGCAAGGGCCCGCGTTTGAGCCCCCAGTAACCATATGCCATACTGGGTGTGGAGACTCACGCCCAGCAGCAATCAGTATCACATACCACAGTGCCAGGCATGGTGGCTCACGCCTGTCATCCCAGGACTCGGGAGGCAGAGGCAGGAGGATTGCTGTGATGTGAGTTTGAGGCTGAGCTCAGGGCCAGCCTGAACTACAGAGTGAGACCCTGTCTCAAAAACAAAAAATGAGCATCAGTCGATCATCAGATGTAAAACTCCAAGAGAATCACTGTTTGTTATGCTGGGAATGTGTTTGTTTAGAGAGTGGCAGGGGCAGTTTTCTGACCCCCAAATTACCACTTACCACAGCAGTACTCTTTAACAGCGGTACAGGGAGGACAGGTCTATTGTAATCAGAGTACCTTCAGTAAACATCTTTATGAACATAAAAATAGTAAGCAACATCATTAAAATTTTAATGTTGTCAGCAAATTTTGTTGTAATCACATTTTCATTTGTTATGTTTATTCTCTGCTTCTCTTACTTGCATATATTATGTTGAGAGATACACAAGTATTATTGCCTCTGTTATCAGTGTCCAAAATTAGGAGTAGATGTTGTTTTGTGTTCGTGAAATACTTTTGGAAAATTTGAAGTGAAGTGAAATTTACATGTTATTAACAAAAGTTGGTGAGGGAAAAAAATAGATTTATCTCAGCTTTATTTGTGAGTGAGATATTAATGTATGCATCCTCTTTTTTCTATAGGAGGTTTTAAAATCTCTTTCTTAAAAATAAAGTCATTCTAGGAGTTCATACTAGACCAAAGAGTACAGTGATTTGAAAGCAAACTTCAGCCTTCAGAAATGGCCATAATGGGCCAAAACATGACCTTCCGCCTGATAATGTATATCAATCTTGGCAAAGCTGTTATAGATGTTTAAATATTTTCAAGAGGGTTTAGGCTGAGAGGCACAGATTTTCAAGGAAAAAACACATTACCATGGCCCCTGGAGCATTCACGGCCTCCACTAGGAGCTGGGATAGACCAGTTTTTGAGACCGACTCCCAGAGAGCTAATACACACTGTTTTTGCCGAGACCAAGCCAGCAATTTATTTCATGACACTGTCCTTAGGTGTCCGAGGTAGAGAAGCTCTGTCAGTCTTTTAGTCTACACTATTAGCATTTTGAACTCCAGTTCTGCTGCTGTAGCTAAGTAACTTCATGTACTACAGACCTAGAGGAACTCATAGCTCTGTGTTCCAAAGTCTGCACAAGACAGGACAGATTTGGCAGATGAAGGAGAAAGTTAAAAATCTGGCATAACTTCTGGTGAAAGGTCTGTATGAAAATTGGAAGGTAAAAAAGTTCCTCACAGAGTTCATAAAATAGTTTAGGACTATCTTAAAGAAATCTGAGAAATTAGAAACCAATCATTGTCTTTTAGAGAAAGAAAAATGAAATCTAAGTCCTCACAGATTCCGAAGTCCCCATTAGTACCTCACACCTCGTCCAAATCAGACTTCCATCATGTGGAGAGATGCACAGGGGCTCTGTGCATCTGTCTGAAGGGACAGGAGCTCTCGAGAGTGCCCAGTTCCCGGTGCATGGCTTCATGGAGTGCTGACTCAGTGGCCAGGCCTGGCTTTTTCTCTGTGCTTTAGGTGCACGCGGCTTTGCACTTGCAGTCCTGCTCTGCTCAGATGAAACAAGCACTGATCGCTTTGAGCCAGTCAGAGGGACCCAAGGGTGAAGGATGCAAGCTGAGGAGTCCACAGCTGGCCAGAACTGCCCCTGCCATCCCCGCCCATCCCAGCCTCTTCTCAGTGGAAAGAAATGACCTGTGTTTAGAAGTCTGCAGGCCCCTGTGTCTAATGCTGTGGCAGTCATCACGAAAGCACGTTGTTTT
This sequence comes from Petromus typicus, assembly GCA_004026965.1. Lineage (NCBI taxonomy): Eukaryota > Metazoa > Chordata > Mammalia > Rodentia > Petromuridae > Petromus > Petromus typicus. The sequence goes on from PVIR01003541.1 coordinate 36,488, forward strand.
AATAACAGCACCTAATCTGATTCCTTTTGCAATGCATCCAAGACCCTTCATAAACCAGGGGCTCGAGCTACTCATCACAGTCCTGTTGCTACAGCAGTGCAGGTCATATGAATATTATCAAGAAAAATGTTACTGTCTTATTCAAATCCATGGAGTCTTGGAGTTGCCACCTGTAACATGACACCTACACCTAGGGGTGCTGAGCACACCCTAGGGTTCAGGGCAGAAGAGGCCAAGCTGTACTCATCTTGGCCTTTCCCTAAATCCATTCAGCAGTGGGCTGGACACAGACCTGTCCTTAACATGGTCACCACCAGCACACAGGGCCCGAGCCTGGCTGTATCTGCTTTCTGGACCGTGGACTCTTTCCTGGACAGTCTGAAGGACAGGCCTGACATCTGCCACTGTCCCCAGTCAGAAGGCTTTGCCACTACCCCTCCTGGTGCCATCAGCTCTCACTGTCTCTCCTCGTCCTCAGAATTCCATGCAGATGCTGCCGCCCATATCTCCTCTTCCTGGAGCAGACATCCTACAGCGAAGGCATGGCCATGCTTAATGATGCGGTGGATAGGAGGCTCAGAGCTGCAGAAACCCTGGTGTTAGCCTCCAGTCTCAGAGGGCAGCAGAATCCCACAACTTGGAGGCTGAGTACTCTCAGATCCTGCAGGGTGGAGCCCGGAAGCTGAGACCAGGACCTGGGTGGTCAGCCCTGGGCGGTGGTGGCTGTGCCCATGTGTGCTCCCATGGAGCAGCACACAGCACACAGCATCTCCTTGTGAGGGCATGAACCCCAACCAGGCGTTTACTCTAAACTGTGTGTTTTTCTGCTCTTTAAATTCATTTTACCTACAGCAATAAAGGTGTTTATAAGCATTTGAAATCCACCATGGAAAGCCTGGCATGGTGGCACATGCCTGTTATCCCGGCACTCTAGAGGCTGAGGCAGAAGGATCATCTTGAGTTTGAGGACAAACTACATAGCAAACAAACAAAACTGCCATGAAGACATTTGGGGTCATAAAATTACTTAAGTCAAACTGGGTTCATAAAACTGAAGTAATAAAGTAATAATCTGGATTTTATTGAAGACATAAACTCATGCAGATGGTGCTTTGGTGTTCCTGGCTGCTCCCAAGGGATAGAGTTTCCTAGCAATCATGGATTCATGGATAGGATCTATGATGATGGGAGAAACTTAACGAGGAGTGTGGAGAGGGAAACAGGGAGAGGCAGAGGGAGAAGGAGAAAGGAGGCTGAGGAGACTGAGAGGTCACCCCAAAGCAACTGTATGCTGGGCCAGCCCTCTCCTGGATGGGGATGGATCTGCTGGGCCTCACCTCCATCAGCATGAGGTCACAGCGAGGTTGCTCATCTTACCCAAGTCTACTAAGTTCCTCCAGCTGATGATCACTGTCTGGTACTGAGCATCTCTAGGAGAAGTCTAATCCCCTGAAATGAAGACGAGTAAGGGAGCCAGTGAAACAGAAGCGGGAACGAGTCCCCCACTGTCCCATGACTACCGACAGACACACGTCCGTTGCTAAATGTTATTTGAAACATGTTCTGCCTTGAAGTCATTTGCGGTTCCCAGAATACGGAAATACGAAGAGCAGAAAGCTGCTTTACCGTCTGGACATAGATGCACCATTGATTTTGTAATTTGTTGCTACCTTCTACTTATAGTAAATGGTGCATGATATATAAAAGAAATTTATATCAGAGCTTTTCACAGTGAATAAATATTAGGAAGAAACTACATTTAAACACTAGAATGGACCCCTGTGAGGGAGACCGCCTTTCACCACTCTCGTTCATTCTCTCCTAATCAACTTTATTGTTGCCCTGCGAACACTTTGCATTTTAAGGTATGCGATTCCACCTTGGCTTGATATTTGACACACTTTAAAGTGCAGCAGGAGAAATCCTGGCCTTTTCCTGTGCGCTTTTCTAATGTCAGTAAACATAATGAATAATTAATTGAAGCCTAGCTGCTTCTAGAAAGTTCCGAAGCTGGCTTACAGATTGCTCTCTGAGTTTGGATGAATCACAAGACACCATGTTAGGATCTGGTCTGTCTCTTCCTGCTCCCCAGCTCAGGCTCCTGATACTTCACCAGATCACTGGATGAGTCTGTCAACACCCGGCTCCACTGCCTTCTGCATGTTCTCTGCAGGGTACACGGGCCCAGCACTGCCCCCTGCAACTGCTGTGCATCCTCCCACTCTCCAGTTAACTTCCTGAGAGCCTTTGCCCAGGGCGGATTAGCTCCCCACTGTCCCCTTCACTAAGCCCCAAGCCTCTCGTCCATGACTTGCTCATGCTGTTGTCATCACCAGGTGTGCCTATCCTACCCAAAGTCAGCACAGGCATGTGTCTGGGTGGCACTTCATCACAAAGCTGTCATGCAGTACACAGACATCATCACCCTTGGCTTCTGTAAAACACTGCAGGGAGAGCTGAACACAGATGCCACTCACCTGAAACTCCCCCAAAACTCTGTCGAGGCCATAACAGGCAAGATCTGCACCCCAGAGCTGTGGTACTTGGCTGTCCCCTTCCCAGGGTGACTTCCTGAGCCACAGAGCATCCAGGGTTTATAGAAATCCTTTCTGGCTGATCTTCATGGACTCTGGTGTGCACTCCTACTGGATAGCATGGTTTTGATAATTTTTAAACTGTATAGAAATGGAATCATTCATTATGCAGTCTACGCATCTGACCCACTTTGCTTAATTTGTGAGATTCACCCAAGCTACACATGTGGGTCATTATTTTTGTTGCCGTACAGAGAATCTCCTTCCATTGACTACAGCACCATGGCAGGGAGAGCAGAACATTATGACACCAGCTCTGCCAAGATGTCCACATTTTGACCTGAAAAACCTGTGAATGTGGAGCTGCATAGCACTGGGGAATTAGTACTGCAGATGAAATTAAGATACTACAAGGACCAGCAGCAGGGTGAGGCCCTATAATCCCAGCACTCTGGAAGGCTGAGACAGGGCAGTCACAAGTTTGAACCTCTCCTGGACAACTAGTGAGATTCTATCTCAAAATAAAAAATGGGGTAGTGATATAGCTCAGTGCAAAGGCCCGATGTCAGTCCCCCAAAAGAGAAGATATTGCTGGGGATTTAGCTCAGCAGTTCTGGCACCTGCCTTACAAGAAGAAGGTTCCGAGTTCAATCCCTGGTAACCACATACAACAATGCTGGTTGTGATGACTTATGCCTGTAATCCCAGCACTCAGGAGGCAGAGACAGGAGGATTGCTGAGTTCAAGGTTGAGTTCAGGACCACAGCAAGACCCTATCTCAAAAAAAAAAAGAAAAAGAAAAAGATATAGCAAGTGTTAATGAGTTGCGTCCCGTGGCTAATGCCTTCTTTGATGGTGTATTCAGGCCTGGCTATGAGGTCAGATCAGCAGCTGTTACCAGGGATCCATGAATAGATCCCACTGTTTGTTTCATTGTAACTCAATACTCACAATAGCTGAAACCTCTGGAATCTCCAGGCTCCTGAGCATCCCTGGGGCCACCAGGGCAGGGGCTTTGGCTTCTGCAGAGACAAACTTCTTCCTGGGGGCTACCGGGCAACTAAATGCCATCCAGGCTTCCCAAGACAGGTAACTGCGTTCTGTTGGAATGAGAAGCCTTTCCCAAAAATTATATAGAAAACTAGCAAACCAGTTGCTCCAGAATGACCAGTCAACCAAGTGAGTGACTGCTGTCTGCACCTGGGTTTGGTCACATAATGTCACACACACACACACACACACACACACACACGAGGCACTTTGTAGTGACCAGTTACTATGCCATCCATGAAACGGAGCCAGGGCCACCGCACTTCCAATAAACTTCCATTTTTTGTTGTCAGACTAGTTTAAACACAACAGGACAGAAAATAATTTCACAACTAGCAGGAACATATTATTAAATGGGAAGATACATCCCGGGGGAAATGATATCAAAACTGGAGACCAAGAGCCTCACTCTGTCTTCTTTGAGTCTCATCTCTTTACCTCTCAGCCTCTCACTTCTTTCCTGTTATCCCCCGACCTGCTGTTTCCTTCCAAAGGTGCTTATCATATAGAAATCACCTCTGAACTCCTGCACTAACCTCGCCTTCTCAGGGTTCGTGACTCCAGCCGAGTACTAACTCCGCATGTGAAGGCTTGTGAGGCCTTTTCACCTCAGGAGAAAAGAGGGTCCAGGGCAGAGAGTGACCCCCGGGCTTTGAGGGAGTCGGATCCTTTTCTGGGGTGCTTCTTCAAGGAAGCTCTTCCTACAGAACACTGGCCAGGTGGAAAGCCCACTTTCAGTGGTAAGCTCAAAGTATTTTAGTGTCTCCCTGTAATTTGCTAGTACGTCGTGTCATCAAGACTTATTTGCTAATCACTTAATATTTATTAAGAGCCTGTAGGAGTTTTTAACACTCAAAATGATATGTTGAACTTGCCAGAAATAATGCTGAGTGTGGAAAGTTCATCTCAAAATTGCCTGTGGGGTCAGTGTGTGTTGGGGAAGGCAGCCATAGTGCTGAGACACTGTTCTCAGACTCAGTGATGGGAAAGATCCAAACATTTGGTTTTAAACTCTGCTGCTGACTTCGGTAGCTGTGTTTTTACAGAGATATGTTGGCAAATTTCTTCAGAGATGATCAGGTCACAGCATTGTTGCTTTGGGGAATTTATGGGCCCACTTGATACCTTTAAAATATTCTATCAAAATATATCTCAATTAGACTGAGCACTGAAAGTAAGAATAATGTATTAGGAATAAATTTCATAACAGAATCCATCAGCCACAGTCATGTAAACTGTGGGCTCAAAAATAAATTGAGCCCTAGTGTTAGCAGGTAATTAATTTATAGGTAAAAATAGCCTGGAAGAAGTTTTAACAGATAGATACTGGAGTCAGTCATTTCACTGATTTTTATTTAGGTGTTTTGTTTGTTTGGTCTGGTTTTTTCTTGGGGTAACAGAACCAGAGTTCAGTCTCCAGACATAGTTTTGTAGAATCTAGGAAGAGAGCTAGCCACTGCCTTGGGAATGGACTGGATAAGATTCTGGGGCTCAGAGTACTCCAGCAGAACATGGGGTCACACTGTCAGGTGATCACCTTTAGAAGTCTTCAGATGTATCTGAGGAAGGACAGTGGACTCTGAACAGATCCCTCAGGCCCATACCGAATGGTGCAGAGTCCATCAGAGATGACTGAGGCATCGTTAGAAGATGGGGTGAAAGGTGCCCCTGGGTCCTCCTGCCTGGTGGCTCTGGGGAATAAACACCCACTTCTCTTCCACCAAGATGGGATGATGCATGATTGACTCCCAGTTCTCCCAAGCTGGGTCAGCCAGCCACACTTCACTTCTAATTAACCAGCAGGGTTTACGGGGAGCCTATTGGCACCCTCCACCTCTCTCCCACTCACACAGTGTGGCTGCCTCAGTCTCTGGAGAGCCTCTGTTCAGCCATCTGCCCTGCCACCTTGCAGACTCATACCACATAGCTGGTGTTAACCACTGTCTTTACCTGTGTCCCTCATCGTGCTCCACCCTCACATTTGGTCTAATCCTGGCTGAAGGACCCAAAACAAGCAGGCAACTGTAACACAGGATCTCTGCCTGGGGAACTGTCCCCGGCTATGCAGTACCCTGCTGTACGCATGGTGTGTTAGAATCTTCTCTCTCGGTCCCTGAGAAGCCTAACACACTGCTGATTAGTGCACAGCCTCTGAATTTTTAAAACTATCCTCTTTTCTGGCTATATCCTAGAAAAAGCCTCTTTCCACTGCAGGAGGCAGAAACAGTCTGCTGGGCCTCATCTGCTTCTGAAAGCCGCCTGATCGAAGGGGCAATGAATTGGGGGCAAGATGCAATATTGTGAGAAACAGAGTCAATTGGCTTCCTCCTTCCTGCTGAGAGGGCCATCTGGTTGACCCCTCTGCCTTCAGCTAAGGGAAATAAAATGTGAGCTTGCCAGCTGTCCCTTGGTGGCTGGCACTACCTGGCCTATGCTGTTACTGCAGTCTTTTCTATGCACCTGCCACCTTTCCCCCGTGGTAACAGCTCTTGAGTCCCCATCTCCCTGCACTGTGGTCTCCTTCTGTTTACTGTGAGGTCATCTGTCCTCAAGCCTGCTGGGTGCGGCCCCTTTGTCCCATCAGCTGGGCAGCCGCACCTTCCTCCCGTGAAACCAGCAAGTAACACGAAGGGAACTCAGGCATACTGTGGGCTCACTTGCTGTATGAGGATGGCCATGCTTCATGGTGGACTCACATGGCTATCGCCTGGGTCACCTTTCGCCAGGGCCTTGGGAAAAGCGGGGACTCTGGCTTCCCTTTGTTGGAGCACAGGAGGTCCCAAGAGGGAGATGAGGAGGAATGTGACTTGCCCACTCCCTTCATTTCCTTTTTTACGTGTAAGAAATTCAGTGTCCTTTTGAGCTCTTTCCACACGGGACATCAAGTGTTCCTCAAACATTATTTGGTGTGGAGAGCAAAACAGCACCTGATGTTCTGAGAATTTTTTCTAAGTTTTAATGTGTTCTCAAATATAGTTACACCTAATGCTCAGGACATCTATGGTCTTAGCCCTTCCTCCTCACACCTTCACTCTCTGTAATTCTCAAAATCTTCTCTCTCTTACGGTTTGCATTTGGATCTGTGCTCCTCAGCATAATCCACAGAATGTGGAAGAGGAGCGGAGGGAATTGACTTGAGAGGGAAGCTCAGATAGGAGAGGGGGAGTCGTGTCTAACAGTCAGAGAGCGCAGGCGCAAGACCTGCTGCAAATGTGCAGATTATGTCTTCTGTGCTGGGGAGGAAAAGCATACAGCATGCAAGGGACTTGTCCTCAGAACTGTTCCCAGACACTGCTCTGAATTGTAATTATGACCCATGCTTCCATTTCAGGCATACAAGTGGCCATAAAATACCAAGTTGCAATCACAAATGATCAAGATGAATTATACATTTAGAACATATAACTTAAGGACAGGTACAATTTGTTCTAGTTTGTTTCTTGTTTCCTGTTTATCTGAGTTAATGTTAAGCATAAGTCACAGTGAGATCACAAGGGTCAGGGCTCAGCCCTGCGTGTCATGTAAGCTGCCCTCTTCACTGAAGCAGTGGCTCTCCAGGGTCCCTGCTGGGGGCCTGTGCATCCTGTTTGCTTCCTGATGCCACAGCTCATTCCGCCCTTGGGCAAGATGAATGGCCTGGGTTTCACTGATCGCTTTCCGAATCTGTGAAAGGTCCTGCTCCGCCTTCCACAGCCGCATGGAGTAATTCTTCTGTGTGATGCTTCTCCGAGGTGGAGACTCCAAGTCTTCAGCAGCTGAGGCTGAACCCTTCCTTTGACCTCACTCATGGGGCCAGTTTGGCCAGTGCCTTCTGTCTTCCTATCATCTGTCTAGATTTACCCTCTATACCATTATCCATTCTATTTGATGGTGGCTTGGGTCGTGTGAGCTGTAATTATGATGCTAGACAGGAAGGATTCTCAGATCTTTACCTTGCAGAAGTCTCATTTACAGTGTCTCTTATGCCTGTAGCTGCTCCTATAAAATTTGTTTCTGTGTAATTGATAGTATTACCAATGGACCCTATCATATTTATTACTTATAATTATTAGCATTATTCCTTTTGTGTCTCAAAGAATCCAAGAGGGACTATAAATTATGACCATCCTAATTTAGCGGAAACTGAGAATTCTGTCTCCACAGCCAATTTGCTAGTTTATGTACGTTCCTAGGCCGTCAGCAGCCCGCCTCCCACCCTCAGCCCTTGCTGCACTGAAGCTGGCTCCATGGACAGCGCTTGGCCTAGAACAAGAGGGGAGCTGCCCGGGGAGGAGGGAGCTGGGAACCCAAAAACTTAGTACACGGAACTAGGAAAGAAGGAAGCCATGTGCGATGAGGAGGCCTGGACAGAAAGTATTTACACTGGCCCTCAGGGCGTCAAGCTCTGTACCCTAAAAGCATGAACGGGAGGGAAGGGGAGAATGCCAGACGACCGGAAATCTCATCGGGAGGGAACACGCTGTTCTCGACTCATGCTTCCAAGTCTCGATTACTTGTCGCTGGGCAGAGAGCACTGGGCTGGCACAGAGCTGTCCAAACAGCACAGCGCCGGGTCCTTTGGGGCCAGTGTCTCTCGCCGGCCCCGGGAGAGGCAGCACTTCCGGCGGAGTCGGCGCTGGGAAGAACACGCCTCCTCTTGCGTTTGGGTTCCTGGTTTAAACTGCAGATGTTTATCAGGGCGGGTTCCGCTTCCTCGTGTTGCTCACTGGTCTCTGTTTTTCTGTGTTGTTCTCAGGAGCTGGTGGGGAGTAACCCGCCGCAGAGAAACTGGAAGGGCATCGCCATCGCGCTGCTGGTCATTCTGGTCATCTGCTCCTTGATCATCACCTCGGTCATCCTGCTGACACCAGGTACCTGTGCTCCGCTCCGACGCCTGTCGCTTCCGGGAGGAAGCGCGGCCCCACCTGCCGTGTGTCCGTGTGTTTAAGTAACGGCAGCTTAGCTTTGCATTGTGATGTCTTTAAGTGACTGCTGTGACATAATTTGTTTTTCCTTTATTCCACTTCCCGTTGCTTTACTCCTTCTGTGCCGTATGATAAGATAATATAATGAGCTTTCCATGAAGGAAAATATCCATTTCAGATGCTCCAAATTTCTTTATGTTGTTGACTAGGTGAGAATGTTTGGCAAATAGTAAAATTCCAAATAAGTCATTCATGCATAGTGAATTTAAAGGCAGTGACAGTTATAAAAATTTATATATAATTACATGAATCATGGGATTTATATAAAAGGTGAATTAAGAAAATCCAGATGTTGTGATGCACTACTGCAGTCTCAGCACTCCACGAGGCTGAAGGCAGGGAGACTGCAGGTTTGAGCCCAGCCTAGACAACTTGATGACAGCTAGGGCCTGTCTCAAAATAAAAAGTAAAAAGGGCCGAGGATGCATCTCAGTACAAAACCCTAAGGTGAAAAACAAACAAACCAAAACCTATTAAAAAGCATATGTTGAGTATGAACTGAGGTCACTGTAGTTATCCAGCGCCTCTGATGAGCAGGAGTACAAGCCAGGTCCGCACTCTGCAGCGAAGCCTCCCTCTTGTCTCTGGGAGTGGTAAGAATGACCTTCAGAGCAGTGGGACAGAGAGAGCCCAGGCTTTGCCTTCCACGTACCCATGCCGGAGTTACCAGAGGAATATGTGGTGGACAGAGGCAACACCTGTCTGTTTTGCCCATTCTCGTGATTTTAGTAGATACCTGCGTTTGTGAGCAAAACTCAAACTTCCTGTCCCAAGCAAGCAGATGGCACAGATATTGCACTTTGAGATAGAAAAATGAGTAGTTTGATAACCCCTCAAAAATGTAAACAGTTATCATATTAGCTAGTAATTCTATTTATAGATATGTACTAAGAAACCTGAAAACATTAATATGGAAACTTGTATATGATGCTCATAATGACATTATTTATATAGTGCGCCAAGAGGGGAAATCACTCCTACATCCATCATCTCATAAACGAATGTTATGGATTGTATCCAGATGTGCCCTCAAAGTCTCACGCGCTCCTAGGTGGGGTTTTCTGAGCTTACTGGATCTAGGGCGGAGATGGTGAACCTTTTAGAGACGAGTGTCCAGACCCATTTAAATATCGCAAAGTGCCAACACTATAGTTATATTTGAACACTGAAGTTTAATTTAGAAAAAAACAACTCATAATATTAACATCTTTTGCCTTAATAGAAAAATAACACACATGCCATAGGTTTGCCACCACTGGTATAGGGTGTGGCAAACTACTGAGACTCAAAGTGTGGAGTACTAAATTTATCCACTGATTGGAATTAACAGATCCCTGGGTTGGGCTGGATGGACTGACTGAAGATGGAAACCTGGCCCTGGACATGGGTGGCACCAACCCAAGGCTTGTAGCTTGGGTGGGATACATGGAAAGGCAGGTTCCCTGTCTTCGGCTCACTGCTTCCTGTCTGCCACATTTCTCCTCTTCTCTGGTGCCCCTCTGCTAAATGACTCGGCCTTGAAGACAGCTGACTACAGGCCAAAAGCTCTGTACACTCTGAGCTGAAATCAATCTTTCCTCTCTTAACTGGAAAGTGTCCGGTATTTTGTTCCAGCCACAAGAAAAGTTTTAACTAAAAAACAACAAACAAACAAAAGCCAAATAATTGAAGTCTATCCATATGATGGTATAGTCCTCAACTGTAAAGAAAAGTTAAATCCTCCCAAAGGCTACAACATGGATAAATCTTGAAAACATTATCTAAGTGAATCACACCTAGCACAAAAGGCCACAGACTGCATGAGCTCCAGATAGGAAAACACAGAGAGATAAAAATCATTTTAGCATTTGCCAGGAGCTGGAAATTGGGAGGAAAAGAAATGACTTTTAATATCTCTGAAAGTTCTTTTGGATATGATGATAATATTCTAGAATTTGATAATGATGATAGAGGCATATTTGTTCATATATTGTTAAAAAGTTCTAAGTGACATACACTAAAAATATAAACTTTATGATATCTAAATTTTACCTCAATTATGCTGTAATTTTTTAAAAATGGTAATGAAGTTATTAAAAAATATTATCTGGTCACATATACATGAACATGTATAGAACTTGCCTAATACTGAAGAGATTTCAGGAGAAATTCTGCAAGACAGTGTTGTACAGTCCTTCTTATTGGAGCCGATGAGAGGCCAGAGCTGCCAAAAGGTGGGAACTACAGATGTGATGCAGCACATTGCGCTGCTCAGGACAGAGACCCGTGCAGTGGCTGGATCCACTGAGTGCAGAGAGACAGTAGTGACTGTGTCGCTCCTGATTTAACCCAGCAGGTAACGCCTGCCCCTGCAGACAATGACTGCTAAAGGAAATCGGCTCTCCTTCAGGACCTGCAGGGCCTGTTCCTGCCCTGACTTTCCTTAAAGCAGGGCTTTCTGCTTTACGTAGGCAGGTTATTTGGCCCTGTGATCCTCTCTCACTCCCCTGTGGGTTTAGACCCCAGCAGTGTATTCTGGAGCTTGCAGTTTCTCCCACACTCCCAAAGCTCATGCAAACAGCGATGGTTCCAGAATCCAGGGCTGTCATAAGCATTGCTAAATGCAGCACAGAGTAGCTGCGCACTCAGGGGTGGTCAATGTAGCAGATGTCTTGACAGGTAACTCCGGGCTGCCCAAGAAGCAGGTCCTTGTGCCTTGCATTTTACCACACTGGGAATCATAGCCACTCCTGTGCCCTCTGGAGCAGCAGCTAATCCGAAGGCACTTGGCATTCAGTCCTTGTATGAGCAGTAGAAGCCACCAGCGTAGAACCTGTTCTGCAGCACATAGAGAGGACAGTCACTGTGAACTGTTATCTCTTTGGATGCTGATGCCAGTTGTCAGGGACAAGAGGAAGCTGAGGGCTGGCACAGCCGTGGGGTCTAGTGCGTCTCTAAATTCCAGAGGACTTGGAGGAGCAGAATTTTCTTTCATTCTTCTGTTAAAATAGACATGTGACTGAGCCTTGTTTACCAGTCTGGTTTGGAAAGGCTTCTGTGCAGGGAGCTGGTGTCCAAGGGCCGTGCACCCTGGGCTCAGCTCTGCCCCACACAAGGCTTAGCAAACCCTCCCATCACTGGTGCTGTGTATCACTTTCCTGCCACCCAGCTCAGACGTTCAAAACTGTTCAAGGCAGAGGAGGATGTCAAGCCATCCATCCTTCCATTGGCCCCAGATCTTTCCTACATGCAGCAACGTGCAGGCAATTGTTGTACTAGCCAATCTTGCCTACTCATCCAGCCAGCATTAATGGTGCCTCATTTGAAGCTCAGAATGCATGAAATACAGGGAAGAAATATATGACCATTCTCCATGGAGCTGAGAACAAGGAGATTCCAGGGCATTGTAACCACAGAGCAAAAAGGAAAGCACAGCAGCCTGTATCCTGTATCCACAGCAGCCTGTATCCTTGGGCGGACAACAGAAGCGTTGGTCTAGGAGGCACGAATATCACCAGTGGTAGACATAGTGCCACCAGTGAGGGAGACTAGAAGGAACATTTTGAAAACACTTGCACATGGTCTTGGGTACATCCTGTAGCACAGGCTTCATTTTGATAGACTTAGTTTAAATCATAGTTGCTTTAAAAAAAAAAAGACCAGAATTTTCCTAATAAAGCCAATTTGTATTATTATATTTCTGGAAACTGAAACTACAGTGTCTGTTTTCTACTTCTACCCAAAATCTCCCTTCTGAGCTCAGTGGACTCATTGTTTTCTGGACCCACTTCCTTCGACATCAGCCCTCCAAGCACAGTGAGAGACTCATACGGAGCGTGAGGCTCGGGTCTGGAAGGGTCTGTGGCAATCATTCCAAGCAATGAGGCTTTCTGTTCCTTAATACAGTGTAATTACCCCCGTTATGCACAATTTATGTCCTAGAAATCAGATTAAAAGTGTTCAAGGCAATCTTAGCTCTGAAGGGATTCGCCAAATGAGAATGTGTCCTTTTCGGTTCTGTCTTTCATTTCTCCCTTGCTAGGCTGTGCACTTCCCTCAATTTCTCTTTGGAGTAATTGGCCCAAAGTTACCTTTTATGACATTTTCAGTTGTTCAGTATGAGTCTGCCTTACCGAGCAGCCCAAGCTTCTGTCTTCTGTGCAGAATGTCAACTGCTTGAAGCCGTCATTCTCAGGTGCCTAACACTGCAGGATCATCCTCACTGTCCTCAGAACATCTCCAACATTTGACGGTAACAGGCTCTGCAATGATGACAGACTGGATACTCTAGAGCACGTTCGGGGGTGTAATGTGACAGAAAGGCACATTAGAGATGGACTTCAGAGTAAGGCCAAGGATCAGGCTGGCAAGGAAGAGTCACTGGTGTCTAGGCAGCAATGTAACATACACACTATTATGGAGTTGGAATGTTATCACTGATTTATATGTTTGGCTTTATTTACCTTCTGCTTATCTGTTTAAAATTCTAGAATAAATTACTTTAAAACATTTGTATTTAAAATAACATTATTCTAAAATGTGTATTATATTATATGCATTGTGCTATATAAAAAATGAAATGTCCAATTGAGTATGTATGCATATTATACTGCTGGATGAAATCTCAAAGTGAACATGATCTTATCATTAGAATGCATCAAAAAAACGGCCCGCAGTCAGCGCCCCTGAGCACTTCTCCGTGACCTTCCCCATCCACACCCTTCCCTTGGGCGTTACCTGATTGCTGACATCTTGGAATAGTTTTGTGAGTCTCTATGCAGCAGTACTTCAGTTCACCAACTTAATTCATTCCCCTATTCTGGAAAAGACAGCTACCTTTATATTCATGTGGGAAAGATGGCCGGAGTCGTGTTCCTCACCTCAAACAGAGTTCATAAACAAAAGCAAACTTTTGCCAAATGCTTGTTCGTAAACCAGATTATTCACAATGAAAGCATCTGTGAACTGAGATACCACTGTACTTTTCACTTCTATGCTTTAAATATAATCAGTCATACCACTCTGTGACTTGACTCTATAAAGTTCATCAAGGGACTTCAGACTGCATTGGCTGTCCAGCCTCCATCCTGCACTGGATCGTCTCCCACACAATCCCTGTGACAGTCACAAGGCAGCATAGCAATGCTCACTAGCACTCGTGTGTGTCATGACAACGGACGGGTAGCTTACAGTTTCTCAGGTTTGTAGAAAAAGCAGCTGGCTCCACATCTCCTAGCCTTTCTCTCTGCTCTGTGTCCTGTGCTGAACACGTCCAAACCCACCCTGGTGGCCTCTTATCTGTCATCAGGGACTGTGGCCCCAGCCTCTAGGCAACATAGGGGTCTCGAGTGGTCCCAGGTGGCTTCCTGGAAGTCTTTGTTTCTACCCATACCCATCCACCAGCCAACTGAGTGGGTGGTTGGTTTCTGCTGTGATTCCGGAACCCAGATTTTGGGGGCTGACACTGATGCCATTGCTATCAGTGTTGTTTGGGGCCGCCGTGAGTGCATGAGTGCTGCTCGACGCTGAGGGCTACCAGTGAGTGTCACAGGACTCACTTATGATGGAGAAGGGGCACAAGCAGCTGAAACACAGACCGCAGGGGGCTGGAAGGACACCCAGGAGGGACACATCCTTGAACCATCACAAGTGGACTTACCCACCTTAAACAGAGGACTAATGACTGAGTTGCCACACTTGAGTAAAATCATGAGATTAATTTGTGTATTATATACTAGTTTTATTAGATGGTTTTAAAGACATGACCCTGTAATAAAGAGCTTTTAAAATAAAACAACATCTGTGGGACTTTTCATAGACATAAACTTTGGATAAAACCTTGCATAATATACTTCAGTAATACAGAGACCTCAGTACAAAAACTGAGCAAACATAGAAGCAAAGGTATAGCTTATAAAACAAATGATTTCATCTTTCAAAAGAAATTGATTGGGTGTCTACTATGTGCCAGACTCCTTTCAAAGGTGAAGTCATGTTTCCTATTTCAAAGAAAAGAGGAAAACATCAAGTTAATCTGGCATACAGAATTCAGTGTGAATGACCACATCGACAGCTGCTCTCAAGGTCAGAAAAGAAGGCTCAGTCAGCTTGGAGCCTCAGAGAAAACCACGTCCTATAGAGCATTGACTCTTTTTTCTTATATATCCTCTACTGACCCTCAGATAAGATTTAAACTAATTCTCATCCCAACTGGAGTTAGTTTGTGTCTTACTTTCGGGGTCGGACTGTTCTAGAGAGATTTCTCTAGAACAATGTATTTGGATGTGTTTTAGAGTCAGGATGACTCTGAAAGGGGACGAGTGGTCCCTAGACACACAGCTGCCACTGCTCCTGTCCTGAGGGGTTCTGTGCATGGCTCAGACATTGCTTCTCAGTGCTGAGCCCAGGATTCATCTGGTGAACGATCCACTGTGGCTGGACACTTTAATCAGAAGTAGGTCAAAAATCCCCAGGGTCTACCTTGTGGTTTGCAGAGATGTGCCAGCTGTACGTTCCAGGGCTCCTGATCTGTAGAGCGTACAACACATCAGAAATTTATTCTTTCAGTATGATAAGAATCTACAAAGGAAGCACAGGTAGCATCTACAACAGATACCATTGACTGCACTTATTTTGCTTAAAAAAAGAGTTAGTTAGCAGTGCTGGTCCAAGTACCTGAGAGTGTCTACCACAGTGTGCTCAGTCTATGCACACGCTAGCAAGATACATCCAGTGAGGTCCATCACTAGCAAAACAGGTGGCCCTCACATATATTGTACCTCATCAAAACTCTTGACTTAGTGGTACCAACACTACGAACTAGGCAGCCACCTTGATGCCCCAGGTATTTAAAAGAGAAAAAACAAACCATCAACTTTTGTAGAAATAACATAAAACATTACAGTAAGTCCTTGACTTATAAACAAGTTCTATTCCAATTTGGGAAGAATTATTTGTAAGCTAGATTCATTCATAAGCTGACAAAGTCAGTTTTATACAGTACATCTGTGCAAGTTCTCAACTCAAATGCTCAGAAACTGGGAACTTATTGTACTCTAAGAAATCTGAGCTCAACATGAGCTCTGTATTGGTCACCTTTATTTTCATGGGACAAAATATTTGAAACATACAACTTAAAGGAGGAAGATTTATTTTGGCTTATGGTTTTGGAAGTTTAGTCCATGATCAGCTGGCTAAAGACAGAATCATCATGTTCAAAGAGCATGGCAGAGTGAAGCTGCTGACCTCATGTGGCCAGGGAGTAGAGAGCAAGAAAGAACCAGAGACAAAAATGTACCTTTCAAAGACACATTCTTAATGACCTAATTTTTCTACCTGTATCAGCCTCTTGAGTTATGACCTCGTCAGTCCATCGATAAGATCATGATATAATCATTTTGAAAGCCCCACCTCTGAACACAAGACTTTTGGGAGGACACTGTAGATCTAAATTATAACTGTCTCTTCATGAAGCCATATCTGACCAGCTTGCCATAGTCTTTGCTTCCTTTGTGTTTAAAAACCTCTTAGTACTTGATATCTGCCACCAAACTACTGGTATCTCCCTAGAAGAGTCACTTGACCTCCCAACTGTTCAGGATAACCTCCCTTCAAGTGACTCCTTGCTCCTTGTTCTGGAAAGGTGATAATATCATTGTCCTGTGAATATGGAAGCCTTTTGAGTTGTCAGGCTATTCCACTGCCAACAGAATCAGACTCTTAAGAGATATCTCTGGCTAACGAGAGTGGGTTCTGCTCACACCACCCAGGACCACAACTCACCTGCCCCCGTGCAGGCAGAGGCATCTGAGTGAATATTAGCCCACCCCAGGGTTGAGAGTTAGCTCTAAGTCTCTCTAGAGGTGAAGTTTCAAACAGTTCTTCAATACTTTAACTGTTCTAACATTTATAGTTATACATAGGACAGTTATATTATATGAGGTAGAATTATGAATTTTCTATGGCATTTATTTGGAAAGGAACTATGTTTTAAGAGCATATGCTTGGGTGTCAAATGGACCGGAGTAGGATGTGGCAGTTAGGAAGTGTTAACTTGATTGGCTGTGGGATCTTCCTAAGGGATTAGTGGATGACACTTCTTAGGTGTTGGTAGGTCTTAGAGGCATGACTCTGAGGATTTATGTCTAGCCTCTGGCCCCTCCCTGTGGAGCCCTGTTCCTTTGTTCTGCTTCCCATAACACAAACTAAGCCTTGCTCCACCATCCCCTTCCACTGTGAAGCTCTGGCATTAGAACAAGGTAACTTCTCCTCCTTCAAGTTGTGAGTATTGAGTATCACGTCGAGCAATGGAAAAGCTGACTAATCCACTGTTTAATACCATGGCTGCTTAACAAATACTGTAGGACAGGACAGGAGCCTGGGCCCTGGAACTCATCCAGAGCATCACTTTGCTCAGACTGCAGCAAGCCTTCTCCTAAGCAATGAGCTGGACTCTGCAAGGTATTGATAATGTAGGAAGCCAAGGGGCTGTAAGAAACTGTACTTCTCAGTAATACCCTTCTCAGTGATTCCCTGCAGAGTGAAATCCAGATCTCCAAAGCTAGAGGCTTTTTTTCATCTCCAACTTCAGGTTGACCTCTGGCTTAGGCAGAAGGTGAAGCGGAGAAATTGCATCCCTTCTAATAGCAAAAATATATGGAAAATATATACAAGTCCAGAGGTGCACTCAGATTTCCTCCCATTCAGGATGGAAAAGTGTCCATGGGAAAAGGACCAAGCAGGAGCCTGCAGCAGGAAGCCAACCCTATCCCTGCCACCCACGGGCATCTGAAAACAGCACAGTAGGAAGGGCTGGCATGCTTGTGTCCTGGAGAGGGCAGAGCTCAGCTGGCACCCATGCCTTAGAACATTACCTATGTAGTGGAAAGGGCTTCAGCCCAAGTTACTGAAGGAGAGCTAGGCAAGAACCATTGCCAACAGAGAGTCTTCAAACTGCCCAGTGCCATTCCTGAGACCATATCCCGAGTCTCATCTCAAGACACTGGGACCTAAGCTCCCAGCCAAGGCCTCCCTGGGGCAGAAATCATCGCCCATGGAACCAAGCAACAACCTACACAAAATCATTGAGTTCCAAGAAGTCTACATTAATAGAGGAAACAGGAAATGACATTTTAGGTTTTTAAAAGAATTATCTATTGGATAAAGGACACTGAAGCTTAATGCAAAAGTAGATGACCTGGAAAAAAATCTAATGAGGAACTTTAGAAATTAAACTCTAATCATTTTAAATTGAACAGCTTAGTAACTAGCTAAAAGAACAGTCAGATGTGCTAAAGAAAACATTGATAAATGGAATATTGAACTAAAGACATCTGGAAATGTCCCCCAAAGACTAGCAAGATGGAAAGCATGAAGGAAAAGGTGTGGGCCATGGAGATGACTGACCCTCAGAGCTCTGCCGAGTTGCCTGGAATTCTGGAAGAAGGGAGGAAGAGAACCAGAGCAGTGCTGATGAGATAGCTATTGGAAGTGCTTCTGATGTGGAGATGCATAATTCTCACACTGGACATGCTGCTCACTCTTACACTGGATTTATGATGATAACCCACATGTGGACATTTCCTGATAGGATTTTAGGACAGCAAATATAATGAGCAAATCTGCCTTCACTTCTAGCTGTTTCCTGCTCATGCTGTCACACGATGGTATCCTGAGAATACCGCCTCCAGCAGCACCTCTAATCCTCCCTACCTCGCTTGATTGTTCTTTTGCTGCCTTTAACTTAGATGAAGTTACTTTCCTTGAGAAAATCATCCAGAATCCTTCCCAATTTCCTGTTCTCTGAACCCCATAAGTGTTAGAAAGCCCAGTTTCTCTCTTCTCAGCACTCCCCATCACTTCAGCGTTAAGGCCATCCATGTGGCTGTGGCTTCCACAACTCTGTGAGCTTTGTGCAGTCACAGGTGGATGGAGTCGGCCGTTGTGCTTCTTCAGGGCTCAGCATGGTTCCTGGAACATGGCAGTCGATCATGCACATGGTCACCTCGCGAGGTTTGGGAGCATTTCAGACTGTAAGGCAATGACAGAGTTAGCTCCTTGGATGTATGAATGAGTCTTTGAGGTCCTGGCCAGCCAGCTATGAGTCTCTTCAGGAGTTAGAGCTAATTACTGACAAAGTCAAGCTTCTGACTTCAGAGAAGTCGAATAGCATATCCCATAATCCTTCCACCACAAATTATCCTACATAAAAATCTTTACCTTGCCAACACATCTTTAAGAACCAAGTGAAATAATAGCTATTTTAAATAATATACATTTATGAGAAGAAAAATTTTTAACGTGAATAAATTGCCTTCCTATTTTCATTTCCATGGTTTGTGTTAATGCCCCTCCTATATTTTGTTCTTATTTGGCACATGGATAGCACAGAATATGGAGCCAGAATCATCCTTGAGTAGTGACATTTAATTGAATGAAATTTAAACTTTAATATGACTATATTTTTAATTTTTATGAGTACCTGTGTTCAGTATATCATGATTACATTCATCACGGGGACATAGTACACCTAAATTCTTCAAATATTCCTTCTCCTCTTCTCTCTGCTCCCAGTGTTAATCCCCTCTCCCCTTGCAAAAGATCTACTTCCCTATTATGTATCTTTGTTTTGCTCTTTAATTGATTTACACCTCGGGCTTCCCATCTGAGACAAACCATGCGCTAGGTAAGCTTGTCTTCTGGTCATGTACTCAGAGCATCACAGGAAGACTTACTGCTCTTAATTGGTGGGCTACGGCATAGCAATCGTAGACGGGTGTTCAGTCATCTCCAGACTCCCCTTCTCTGTCTGTTTTCCCTGAGGAAGCCATCTTGTCCGAAGCTGCTCATCTTTCCTAGGGCCACCGCAGTGGCAGACAGTGCGCAGCTGGAGGGAAGAGTTCGGTTTTGTTCCCTGCATCATGTTCACTCTCCAGGGTAGCTCACGGATCACCGCATCGCACGAGGGCCACCTTGACCCATAGCAGACTGTAATATTCAAAAACTTTCTATGCTGTCATTTCATTTGACATCCAGAAAATCAACCAGTGCACAAGGGACTCTTGGCTTCTCTGATCACTTCAGTACTACAGTATCTAGAGAGGCCAAGACAGAGAAACTCTGTGACACCACAGAACCAATGAACAACAACTCCAGAAGCTGCTTCGAAGAGCTCCTCTAGAGAGTGTGTATTCCTATTCTGTTAAGCAATTCTAAGATTTTTACTATTTTCTCCCTCTGCAAGAGATTTTGAAAGAGAAAATTAAAAGAGTCAAAGAGCACTGTGGAGGGCAGACATCATGGCAGTCCAACGCTGGCTCAATGGTCAGAATTTGCAAAGAGACACAGGCATAACTAGCAGACATAAAATTCAAACACAACTGGTCAGGAGCCAACTGGCAGCCCGTACACAGACCCACACAATTAGCCTGGATGACCTTGCAGCCTCCAACACAAACCAAGGCTGTGAGGAGCCCAACATGAAGGAACGAGTCTACAGGGACGGGCAGTGACATCAGCGTCCTCCCATTAGGAGCCCCAGGTAGACAGCAAGTGGCCGAGGTGGGCAGGGAAGGGTTTCTTGCTACTGTAACGGAAGAGATGCTGGTTTGGGGGACTGCTGCCTGTGCTTCCTCTGTCTGCTCAGGTTCCCCTGAGAGGGCAGATAAATGGGTTTCTGTGACCTCAATGGAGACAGCCTCTTCCCAGGAGAGCTAAAATCCTAGAAGCTCTGACCTCTGCAAATAAGATAAAAGCTGCCCGATTTCTAAAGTCCTACCTACTGGGGCCATGGACAAAGCATCCCCTCTTGGGCTGGATGTTTGTTTGGGGCCTTGACGGGTTTACCCAGGCCCTTCCTTCTAAGCACCGATGCGGCAGGCAGGCTGGCCCCTTCAGGTGTCATTCTCTCTGAATATGCCCTAACCCAGAACCTAGTGACAGCCTGGACGCATGAGGCTGTGGAGCACAGTTTCTCAAGATGTTCGCATGCCTTTGAACTCCCAGCAGCAACATGCTGGCTGCTATAGTCAGCAGCATCTGACACTTAATCAATGGCTATTGCCATTGTCATGGAGCTCTTTCCAAATTCTGCCCATTGAGCCAGTGTTGAACTGGACTGGTTCCTGCCCTCCACAGTGCCTTTTGCTTCCTTTAATTTTCTCTTTCAAAATCTCTTGCACAGGGAGAAAATAGTAAGAAACTTAGAATTGTTTAATAGAATAGGAATAAACACTTTCTAGAGAAGCCCTTCCAAGCAGCTTCTGGAGTTGTTGTTCGTGGGTTCTGTGGTGTCACAGAGTTTCTCTGTATTGGCCTCTCTAGATATTGTAGTCTCATTGTCCCTATCTTATCTGAAGCATTTACCTGTGCAGGTAAAGACCAGACTCCTCTATGAATTGCCTGTGCACAAGGACCCAAAGATGCTATTTTACTGAACTGTGATCTCTTTGCCATAGTTTTTGACAGTTCATTGCAAAAGCAAAGGCAAGACTGGCTGTTCACCACTTATTTACAAAAATCATATATTACTGTTTCTGTTATTTTAATAAATTAAAAAAGTCTCACTATCTCTCTCATTTTTTTTCTTAGCGGAAGATAATAGTCTGTCTCAAAAGAAGAAGGTCACCATAGAAGATCTTTTCAGTAAAGATTTCAAAATCCATGACCCAGAGGCGAAGTGGGTAAGCGGTAAGTGCAGAGTCTGTGGGCCCCTGTGGAGCCCTGTCCCGAGCACCCTGTCCCCCTGTGCCATGGCTTATCATCCTCCGTCCCTCCACGGGCTGTGGGTGCCCTGCAGACGTGCAGAGCTTGGCTGTTACAGTGACCACACTCTAACACTGAGCCCACGTGGACCTGGTGCCACTGGGCTCCTCCTCCATGGTGCTGCCTGGCAGACTCAGTACACCTCAGCTTCCTGAGAAACAGGTCTGTTGGGGGCGCTGCATCTGTGGGTCCTCTCCTGGAGTCTAGTTCACAGGAAGATGTGGCCTGTTGCTAAGCAACAGCCCTAGGGGTGCCTGAATTTGCCTGTCTTCCCCATGGTCCTGCAAGATCTTCTGTCCTCTTACTGTCACATGCTCTGGGCAGAGGCGCCTGCATTGACAAAGGACCCCTGCAAGATACTGCCAGACATGAGGAGCCGTGTGCTGATGCTGATGGGTTTTTTGTCCCTCTTGAACTCTAATCTGGGTCAAGTTTAGGTTTTTTTTAAGAGGAATTTTTTAACAACAAAAGCAGTTGGGTGAAAGGTGATGTGCCTCTAAATGGGGTCCAGTGTGGTCTTCCTCTTTCCCCTGCTCTGTCTGAAGCCCTGTGAGTGGGTCACTGTCCTTGAAGGCTGTTCCTACCCTCCAGTACTTCTCCTGTTATCTCCACCCCCTAGGAGCCTGGGCTTCCGTGGGATACATTTGAAAATAATCCTCAGGTCGAGACCCTTTCGAGTGCAGTGATTGAGGTCTAGCTCAAATCCTTGCTTTGGTGAAAAATGAGGTCGGAGAGGCCTGAGTTACTTTTCTGAGGCCCCAGGGCCGGCTAGCGCACAGCTTGGCTAGAGGCCCACCTCGCGACTTCCATTTCTGTGCTCTTTCCCTCACACTGTTTAGCAGATTGTTCTTTTAGCTCTCAGGCCGCCTCTGAAAAGCTTTTTTTGTGCTTCACAAACTCAGAAATCAACTAGCCATGTCTCCCATGCCCTACTCTGAACAATAGCTTTTCTTTCCCTCTCTAGTAGGACTGTGGTATCAATTTCTGACCCTTGACTAGTTTATTTGCAAATAAAAGAAGCAGCTATCCTGGCGGGGGTACATTAGGAAAATGGGGGAGGAAACAAGAAGGGTGAATTGTGAATGCCAATGGTAAGCACCGAGAAATCCGAGTTGTCCCTGAGCACGCGTGATTCTGCTTGCTGAGGTAGTGATTTCACCTGTGCTGTGAGGCTACTGTGGCATCTGGCGTGTGTTGGGGCCGATGTGCAGCATGGGCAGGTACAGGCGCCAGGGGAAGCTCTGGGCTGGACCTCGGGGCACGTCACAGTTCCTGTCCTTACTGAGCTCAAGGTCACATCCTGGAGACAAAGTGATGAGCAGCCATGCCAAATACAGAGGAGAAATTGATTTCCTCCTTTTTTCTGGGTAGACATTTCAGAGGCAGTGTAAGACCTCTGTCTTCTGGGGTGACTTAGACTCGGTAAAGAAGCAAAGAACAGGTCCCTGGAAAAAAAGAAAGTCTAAAAGGTTGTTCTGTGCTAACCTTGATTAGGAGAACCCAGCGTAAGCAAAGAGACAATACACAGAAAAAGCAGACAAAGCTGACAAAGAGGTAGGCTCTGAACATTAGTCAAAAGGCCGGAATAAAGGGCCAGCCAGCCCAAGCTTCAGGGTTCAGGTAGGCTAGAGGAGGGCCTGGGAGGATTCTCAGAGGAGCTCAAATAATGTGGGCAAATATTACTAAAGTACCACAGGTTCAGACATGGCTACAATCAGCATTGCATGTGCAAAAAAAAAAAATGACAAGCAGGAATCTGATGTTCCAAGGTCATGCAGACATCTTGGCCACTGGATGGAATAGGGAGTTTGTGTGTCACTAGCAAGTCAGCGATGCTGTTCCAGATGAGCTGACTCTCCCTCTGGCCACAGGAAACCAACTGGGATTTCCTCACATCACCAAAGCTGGGCATTAACACAAGCCACTGGGCAGTGGCCACGTGCCCACAGAAATTGCACAGCCTGTCCAGCTGGGCCCCTGGGATCCACCCAGAACCCACCTGCGATCCACAGGGACCAGCTGGCGGGGAGTCTGGACTGTCTCAGGAGGGCCACTGCTTAGTCACCAGGTGTGAGGTTTTGCCTGATGGTCGGGTCTCCCCAACGAGCAGGCCATTCAGACTCTGGGGACAATTTAGTCTCCCTGTACTGCTCCTAGCAACCCTTCTGCTGCACTTTTCCCTCACTCCCCTCCTGATCATGCCCTCACTTCCTGCCCCTTAAAAACCTAACAGCTTGGGTTGAATGACCCAATGGTCTACAGTGGTTTCTGACTATTTTTATAAGTGCCGTGGAGAATTCATGCGTTTTCTTATCCCGCAAGTCTAAGTGTGAAGATCCAAGAGAAGATCACTGTGAATTCACAAGGTTATCTCATGTGCAGAGCTGGGATGAGCATTAGAAATTATTAGGACATTCATTCACGTGATAAGACTTTATCAAGAAGCAACAACATAACAGACAGATTACTGGGCCTAGAGAGGGCAAGAAATTCAGCCGAGAGCATTTGTTATTGCTAGATACAGGACTCACCCTCAACGCTGCTGCTGCCACCACTAGATTCTCTTCTTCCTGTTTTTCTTCCTCCTCTTCCTCCTCCTCCTCCTCTCATCTGCTAGTTATATATTAACCTCTGGCCTGTTTTATACATTTTAATTTTACTCTCACAGTTTCCATTTTTCCTATTTTGCAGATGAAGAAACTCATCCGTGAGATGCTTAAGCAATTTAATCAATAAAACACAGTTAGCAGTAGCCAAATTTAGCCTTGAACCGAGGTCTTCCTGGTTTTGGTGAACTATGCTCCACTGCAGAGAATCCAGACCTTTGGTCCCCAGCCGATTTCCTGTGCAACCTCCACGGCTGTGCTGCTGTCTTAACCAAGATTATATGCTGTGAATGTTTCCAAATTATTGCCGCCCTGTAAACTCGTTGTTCTAGCGTGCCTGTTCCCATGGCACCTGTACCAAAGCACCAGAATGCCCAAGTGATCAAGAAAAATGCAGTAACTCTCTGTAGAGGAAGAGACGGGTATTTTTAGTACACATTAACACCAAAGTTAACAAATGTACCTTGGGTTTAATATTGGAGTTAATAGTCTAAAACTAATGCGCTTTATTTGTCAGAAGGAAATGTATTGGGTTTGAGTTAAGTTTCCTCCCCCATTTTAGTAAACTTATTTTTTTCAATCTACTTTTTCTGAAAGCGACTGATACAACAGCCTTTGAGCCCTATAATACCCTGATGTTTACATAGAGTTCCTTCACATGGTGGTCACCAGCCCAGAGCAGCGGAAGGGGGTGCAGACAGCAGTGGCCCTGAGAGCACCCCAGCACTACCTGTGTTGTCCCTCCACAGTGGCAGGAACCACCGCGGTGTCTGTTTCTGGATTGTGATCCCCTTATGACACCTGCCCTACTCTGCCCTCAAGGTCCCTTTGTGCAGCCTTGGGCTTCCAAGACATGGGGCAGCATCTTGATCTCTCCTGTTTTCATAGATCAGTGGTGGCAAACCTGTGTCACATGTGCTCGGTGGGTACACAGAGCCCTCTCTCTCGACATGAGAAGGAAACTGCCCCAACAGCCAAGCATTTGATATTCAGATTTTATTGCCGTGTTGGCACTTTGTGATAAATTAGAGGGTTTGGGGTGCAGTTTGGCTTCTGGCCTCTAAAATGCTCACCCTTCCTGGCATAGGCCAGTCCACCTCTGCTCACTGGTCCTTCACTGTCCCATTCTAAGATGACGGGTGACTACACCCGACCCTCTACTTCACTGCATCTGTGTGCCCCATCGCATGCTCTGCCACCTCCACCTGTGGCCATTGTGGATCTGCCATCCATCGAAAGACAGAGCAAACAGACTCACATCACTCACCCAAGGGGTCACTGCAGCACCAAGCCACTCCTTCCTCACATACATGTCGAAGTTAGGGGAATTTATTCACTATTGTTGTTGTGTTTGGGGAAGTTTTTTGTTTCTGCTGTTCTGTTGTTCTGTTTTGTACTAGATTGTTCTCATCTTGCAACAAATATCCCTTTCTTCCCCTCCCCCCATGCACACACGCATGCACGCACACACACGCATACACAGTCCCCTTACCAAGTGCAGGTTCCACAGACTAGTGTCTCTTTGCCCTCTGTGCGGCAGGAAGTGCCCATCCATCCTGGCATCCCCAACCTCTCCTCTCTGCTCTCTCAATCCCGGTCCACTTGACCTCCACCCCATACACAGCATCTCTCCTGTCTGGGCCCTGGTGGCCTCCCTGTGGCTATACTCAGTGGTCACTTCCCAGGCTTTCTCTCGTGCTACCATCAGCAGCCTGTAGGACAGCCCATCGCTCCATGGCCTGAGGCTGTTGCATCCCCAAATCTGGTCTCTGGCGCCCAAGCTGCCCCACTCTGGCTATCCCTCTGCCCTATATGCCCACACTGCTGACCCCCGACTCCAGGCCAAGGTCTCCTTTCCCATCGGACTCTCACCCCAGGGTTTTATCAAGCATCAGGATTTTCAGTGGTTCCCTCATCTGTTGTCACCTAAGTGCACATTTCCACACCAGACCTCCCTTTTGAACATCTCCACTGTCTAATGGACATTTCACATATAACCTTCATACCTCCAAATCAAAGTACATGATTTCCTTCCAAAACTAAAATCACAAAAATAAGAACTCTGCCCTCTCCACAGCCTCCCTTGTCTATCCTCTTATTAACCCTGTGGAGGACTGTAGCAGAGGGAAATGTGAATTCTGGAAAGGTGCTGGAAAGCGTGTGCGCAGGCCTGGCCTTCCTCTTTGCCCTCTTCCCCCTTGTGAAGCAGTCTCCTCCCGCTTGCTCAGTCTCACAAGACTCACACAGAGCTTTGCTTTTTGCAGATTTGCCCTTTATTTGTTTTAAAAATTTTATTAGTACACAATTGCAGTACATAATGACTACATTTCTCATGGGGAGCCAGTACCTGGACATAATCCACCTTACTTCTTTTTATGTCCACCTCTCCCTCCCTTTCTCCTCCCCTCTCTCCGTGTCTTAATCCCCTTTCCTTTTGCAAAAGATCCATCTCCCTATTTCCTATCACCTTTCTTTTATTTTGCTCTTTAATACATTCATACTTTGGCTTTCTCATATAAGAGAAACTATGTGGTAGTTAAGCTTGTGTGTCTGATTTATTTTATTTAATGCTTTTGCAAAGGCAGGCTGGGCTGAGCCACAGAAGCAGTTTGATATGTTTCTGCCCTGTGCCAGGAGCCAGCCAGGGCCTCCACTGTCCTCCAGGGCTCTGCAGCCCCAGCTCCTCCGAGTGTCTCTGGCTGCGGGCTGAGAAGGGAAGCTGCCTGGCTGTATGCCGGCTCTGGGCTGGACTCACGGCCCCGCGCCCTGCCCGCCTCCTGTGCATGTCCCACTGAGTCTGAACCCACTGAGACCGACTGTGGGCGTTTACACCCAGACTCACTCTTCCTGTCACCAGACAGCAGAGTCCTTTGTGTCTCAGGAGACAGCGCTGGAGACTCTAAAGGCAGACAGTTCTGCTTTCTGGGAGCACAGGACAAGGCTAGCCAGCTGGGACTGGAAAGTCTACGTTTGACAGATAAGGTTGGAGCTGATGGACAGGGTTCAAAGCGACTCGATTTTCACATGTGCTTATTCTGAAAATGCAGACACATTTTTAAAAATAAAACTTGCGGACTCAGTAAAGGGGAAACATGAGCTTTGAATGGTCTGGTCTTTTCTGTTGCTAGTTGGAGGCCACATATTCCAAGCAGAACCATTAAGCCTTAGATGACTAGACAGGGAAAATGTTCCCAAAGTCTGTCTGGTGCAGCGGCCCTGCAGATGGCCAGCAGGGATCGCAGGAGCGTGCCCAGAAAGGCAGGTGCCAGAGAAGGCAGTGATGCTCAAAGGCTGCCTGAGGAGAGGAAGTGTAACAATAGCGACCATTTGAAGTCATTACATCAAATGCACATCGAAGCCCTGAGAAGAAAGCAGGATGTAATCAGCTCACGTGTCTGCATCTTCACAGACCATTTGTGTTCTCTCTGCTCATTTGCATTTTGAAGAGTCCACCTTTCCTTGGGACCAGGGGACCTCAGCCATCTGGCACTGGGAGACCAGTCATGCCCCCACTGTTTCAGTGAGTGAAACCTGTGCACACCATTCCTGCCAAGCCCTGGGGAGGAAGGATCTGTTTCAGCACCCGCCTGTCTGCAAAACTGTCCTATTTCATCCATCTTTCCTGTGCCTACTATCTCTTTCCCTGTTCCTAATATCTCTTTGAGTTTCCCCTGGAGTGCCTGATGATGGCCCAGACAGAAAAAATGCAAAAGATAGTAGCATCTAGTGACAGCAAAAGTATCAGCAGTTACAGAAATAACAACAGTAACTACAGTCAATACCTTAGTGACTCTATTCCAATCTCACCACAACCCAGGGAGGCAGGAAGTTTTATCTTTACTTCAGCAACTAGGAAACTGTGAATCAAAGAAATTGGGCCACTTTTTCAAAGTTAGCAGGTGCTCTAGAAGGTCCAGGATGTCCCCCTCAGTGTACCTCCACAGCCCGCTTAGCCCCTCTCCACTCACTACCCTGCTGAAAGTGACCAGCATCCTTGGCTGAATCAGCTTCTCATCTCTTCTTCTTCTTTTTTTTTGAGACTGCAGCGATTCTCTGCTTCAAAAATTCTTTTTCATTCTTAACAGCTTGATCTAATATGGATTTGCAGAACTCAAATCAGTCTCTCCCTCTGTTGCACTAGAACTCTGCAATCTTCATTCAAGGTCTGCCCATCTCCAGCCTTGTGCTTACACCCTGTTAGCTAGATAGATGCTCTCTTCACCCCTCAACTCCCCTCCTGACCTGCCTAAGGTCCCCTCTGCTGGCAGAAATGAGAATCTCTTCCATTCTGAAGGATGGTGTGAGGCCAGGTCCTGTGCAGAGGTTCCTTAACTCAGGCCTGGGCCTCGGGTGTCCACAGACCCAGCTGGGCCAATACTCTTCCTGAGGGGAGAGATAGTTCCAAAGCTTGTGATGACCTTCATTCTGCATGAGTCGCTTCCTGGAAATGTTAAAATCTGGTCCTGTCTCTGTGGAACCCAGTTCAGACCTTTGCCAAGTATAGATCCCATCCCAGTTTTGGTTATTGGTTTGTATTACAGAGGAATGAGAGGGTTTTGTTAATTATTATTTAGGGATATAAACACATGCATGTGTGTGTATGTGTGTTCAAAATGTATGGGGCATGTTTATGTTTAAATAATGTATTACAGACAAAGACACACTGCCTGTGAATCCCCTTCAGGATCCTCTTGCTCACTTTGAACACATTTATTTCATCATTATCGCCACTGTTTGAAACAGTTCTAAAAGTTCTTCCATGTTTATGAGCTGTAATAAAAAATATGGCAAACGCTGCTGCCTGGTGCCGTCCAGCAGAGGCCGCTCATATAATCTAACAGTGCGTCCTCGTCTCCCCTGCTCCTGGATCTGCCACCAAGCCCCTCCCAGCCCTTCCTCAGAGTGAAATGGCCATGAAAGGAGAACATTTTGAGTCATTTCAGAACACAGAGGCAGCCACGACTGTGCCACTAAAGACACTCAGGAAAGAAGACTCTAGAGCTGCTTCAGAAAACAAGAGAACAATAGGATAAATATGCTTGAAGCCAGGGGTGGATTCTGAGGATTTGTGGCAATATGTTCTTCACTGTCAGAAATTTTTAAGTTTAAATATTTAATATAATTTTAATTATACCCCATATGTATCTATGCATATGTATAAAAGGAGGTCTCAGATAAGAGCTACTTTTCTAGGATATTAAATGGTTACTTTAAGAGCTCCAAGGCTCTTTAAAAGTTTTCCTAGGAAAACCTTTACCACCTCCCCCCTTTTTGTGTGTCTGTGCAGTTGATGAACACTGTGGGGCCGAGGCCTGGTTAGGTCAGGACACCAGATCTGCCTGCCCCTAAGCCAGCACCGGGTCCAGGGCAGTAGGCCTCCCCTTTCTGATGCTTCCCAGCCCAGCCATACCCCAGCATTCACTCCAGCAGCTCTCTAGACAAGGAGGAGTCACAACTTTGTTTTATTCTACTCTCCCCCAAACTAAAAGATTTGGAGAACACCGGTGAGTTCTGATGTGCAGCCGTAGCCATGTGGCCCAGGGCGAGATCTGCCAGGTGTCCTTTCCAGAGTGGCCCTGTGACATGCACCAGGAAGCCCCTTTAATTAAAGGCTCCACACCCTTCAATACAGTGACCCTTGCTGTTATCATTTATTGTCTCAATTAAATTATCCCACATCACCCTTACCTTGGCAGTCTGCTGGAGCCTAATGAATTACCACTGACATCTTTTCAGACATGGATCGGCTTCTTAATTAATAAAAAAATGAATCACCTCATCTCCCCGTAATTGAGCAGAATCCCCTCTGGCCTATCAGACGCTGCCCAGGCAGATCTTCCTTCATCTTCAGTGTCCATCTCCAGCCCCATGTCACTCTTGACAGGGAGCTTCTGGGGGTCAGCAGTGTGGGGTGGTGATTTCCATATTTCCCTCCCAGGCCAGAGGGTCTGGGGTGTAATAAGATTCCAGTAAACAGTAATTGATTGAATGACCGAGTCAGCAAGTAAGCACATTGCAGCCCCCAGGAGAAAACTTGGAGGAACTGAATTTCTCATTGACTGAGAGCTAGCCAGGTCTTTTATTCGAAGTAACTCTTGGCATCCAAAGAGAGTGTACATCCCTATATATCTGACTATTTTCTTGCTCTTACTGGCAACACTAAAATGGTGAGATAGTGTCTGTTGTGACTTGGCCTAAATGTCTCCCAAAGCCTCATGTGGTCATAGGAAGGCTATTCAGAGGTGGCTGAGTCTAGACTGTGTGATGTTAGGATTAAGGGTGGGTGGTTACTAAAGCAGTTCACTGGTTAGTTTGGCACCACCTCAAACCCAGCAGCTCAGGTAGAGTATAAAAGGGGCAATGAAAAAGCTGTGAAGGTCCTTTGCTGCTTTGCTACCTACTGCCCACCATGAATGGTTTCTCCTCTGGGATATGTCTGCTGTGCCATCCTTCCTTTGGAGCCCGATGACTATGGACTGAAATTTCTGGAATTTATGAGCTAATAAACCTTTGCTCCTTTAACTTTGGGTGTCAGATATTTTGTCAGAGCAACCAGAAAAGTGACTAAGACTGTGCCTGATACTAAGATTATCCCCAATATAAATCTTTTTTTTTTTTTTTTTTGAGACAGGGTCTCACTTTGTAGTTCAGGCTAGTCCTGAACTCACTGTGTAGCCCAGACCAGCCTCAAAATCACAGCAATCCTCCTGCCTCTGCCTTCGAAGTGCTGGGATTATAGGCATGAGCCACCACACTTGGCATTATGATATGTGGTACAGATTGCTGATGGGCATGAGTCACCAGGCCCAACATTGTTGTATATGATTACCAGATATCGAACCCAGTCCCTTGCACTTGTAAGGCAGGTGCCAGAACTACTGAACTAAATCCCTGACTCCCCAATATAAATCTTATGGTTGTTGATTGTGCGTAAAATGGTCAGAACAGAGACTCTCGTTCTCATTTAACCACTGAAAATCACCCTGTGAGGAACAGATGGCATCATTTCCATGTGGTCCAGTGGCTCCAGATCTTCCAAAAGGATAGGTCAAGGAGAAGTGTAGCCAGGAACCCAGTTCCCCCGGCTTTCTGGTGACCTGTGTAGCATTGTGTGTGTGCTGTGTTTTCCTCTTCATTATCTCAACCTGTTTTCCATTTTGACCCCATTCTTTTGTCACTGCTCAGTAGTGGACTCATGAATAGTTACAAGATGGCAGAGCAAAGCAACGGCTCACAAGAGAGACCAGGCGCTTGTGTGGGCATGCCACATCTTCACTTCTCCCAGCCCCCTAGCCTCCTGCCCTAGACAGTGGGTCTGGCAGCGAAGGTCTCCTGCTCGATTTAGTACAAGACCTTCTGAAACAGTGATACTTAAGTTTGTGAACTGAATTTGCTTCAGGATGTTGGGAAGATAGCTATAGCCTTGTTCATCACCTCATGCAGAGTTTGTAAACAGAAGCAAATTCTTGCTGAACATTTCTGTTTGCAAACAGAGTTATTCATGAATAGAAGCATTCATGAATCAAGGTCTGACTATATCCGGTGATTTACAAATGGCTGGTGAGGAATCATCTTTCTTCATGTCTCTCCCATTTCTTAGAGGAGTAGAAGTAGTCAAGATGGACAGGAATGTTGTAGCCATATTGGAAACTTCTGGTTTCATTTTGGGACTTTCCGATCCAAGTCTTCCCAATATGTGCTGGCCTTACCTCTGATGTTTCTTTCCAGAACTCCCTGAACCACAATCTGGTCTGGGTTTGGGTCATGGTTTCTCTTCCCTACCAGGCCTTTACCCATCCCCGTCCCTGAATGTTTTGGGCTCCTTTAAAATCTCTTTCCAGAGACAGCAGGTAACAAGGTCAGAGCCAGCATCTTGTAAGTAGGTGTGGTCCGTGTGCTTCTCAGGCCTGTCCTCTGTGCACCCGCCCTGGGTGCTGCTCATTCCTCTGGATCAGTGATGACCCAGGGAAAGTTATCCCGAGGAAGGACACATGCCGACAGTCTCTATCCTCGACAGGCCCACGAACCAGCAAGTGTGCGAACTCTCCCAGCTTCTCTTGGCTCGTGCTCTTGGGAAGGGGTTTCCTCCTCCCCACGAACAGTGGGACTTAGACCAGACCTCCCAAGTTGCAAGTCTAAGACACTTCTGTCAACACCGATGTCGTGGTGGGAGTGCTGCCAGGCAGAGAAGTCGGGGCACTCTGCTTGAGTCACACAGCTGGGAAGGGCAAAACGAATCTACTGTGATTTCAGTGTCACCGAAGTCTATGTTAAGGGCTTGGTCACTGACCTTTGGTACTGCTGGAAAGTGGTGAGCCCTTTGGAGTGAGGCCTGAGAAAGACCTTCAGTCCTGCAGTGGGTGCTTGGAGTGAAGGTGGACCCCAGCCTCTTCCTCCTCCTTTCCCTGCGCATTTCAACCATTCAGGTGATGTGTTTTCTCCCCCACATGCTTTGTGCAGGACATGATCCCACACCCATTTACACAGCAGAGGCCAAAGGGCCCATTGGTCATGAATTGAAACCCTCAAACCCATGAACCCAGGTAAACCCTGTCCTTGGTAAGGTGGTCATCTCAGGTACCTGTCAGAGTCACAGAAATCTCCCTCACAGTCTTCATAAACATCTAATTGATTCTCCTACTGGGTTGGGGTCTTTTCCCAGTATTTGATGTCCTAAACAAAGAACTGAGCAGAATGTCCAAGAGTAATAGCAGGATTGTTAATTAATTTGAATGAGAAAAAACAAAATCTGCAAGTCAGGGAGAAGAGCTCATCACACTGAGGGCCTGGTGTTGAGGGTTTTAAGCTTTAGGATTTGGGGATGATTAAGGGTCTGGTCTGAAATGTGACTCCTGCTTGACTCAGCCCTTCCAAGGGGAGATGAGTGTGAGGTTTTTACCTTTCACAGCTCTTGGAGAAGCTGTGATGGCACCCAAAGCCCCCAGCAGGTCAGATCTGCACAGTCTACCACATGGTAATTTGCATTAGAGTTGGTCAAGGATTGCAGAAGACCACTAAATACATGCCAGTGACTTTCTGCTTAGTTATCTGGTTACCCTTCCCACTGTGTATGGACCTATGCATCCTAGTTCTGGGCTAATGTTTAACTCACATGGTAGCTCTGGTCCTAGTAAGTAGCTCTGAAATAGCCCTTCCTTTTTTCCTAGCTGTTTACCTGCTTACCAGATATCTAAGAGCTCACCTAGAAAGTGCGGCAGGCTGCCTCTCCCTTCTCTCTCTGGCTTTTTCTTTAGCTACTTCCCACCTCAGCTCTGCAAATGTTCCCAGTGAGGCTGAAGACTTGCTCAGACTTCAATGAGATACTTTTGTTTATTGAACAGAAAGCACTAGCGTCTGTGCTGGTGGAACTCAGAAGTGACTGTGAAGGACCAGACTCATCCTGGTCTCCCTTCTCGGCTCTCAGATTATCTCAGGGCCCCAGTGAAGCCCAGGATCTAGTCCTAGGCCCACCAAGCCTACACTGCAGGTCACAGCAGAAGCACTGTGGAATGTGGGAGGCTGTTGACATCCACACACTCTCCTGAGGCCCTGAAAGGCAGCCTAATAAAGTGGAGTTTTATTTTCTCCACCAGATGTTATTTATTTACTTCTGCTGAGTCCCATCTAACACCTCTGGACACAAATGCCATCCTTCCTGCAGCTGTGATCTGCAAAAACAGACAAATCCCCAAGAGATAAATGTTTGCACCTGAACAGAAACTGTGGCTAATAATGTTGGGAGACTTAAATGTGGCTTTAAGCTCAGTCTGACACTTTGCTGGGGCTTCCTATAGGTCCACAGTAGGTGTTTAGAGTTGGTGAATTGGTAATGTAGGGACAGCCATGGACCAGGAACGAAACCTTAGGACTCGTTACACTTCTGGTTGTAATGTTATGTTGCCTTAGTAAGGAGACTCCTGTCTTGTGACATTGCAAGTCCCTGTAGGAGATTTGTGGTGTGTCTGTGTGGAGAATACAGCAGAAGGTGAAGAGCTGTGCTCCACAGTGAGAACGTGCCTTCTGGATGAAGTCAGAGAGCAAAGGGCAGCAGAAAGGAGTGACAATCTCTCCTGCATGCTTTCCTGTCCTGTTCTTACATTTTTTCCTTCCTCCCTCTGCCTCCTTTACTCCCCCCACCCTTCTTTTTCTTTCTTTCCATCTTTTCTTCTGTCTTTTGTTCATTCCTGGTTTCCTGTTGGGCTTGTATCTAGATGACCCCCTAGACATGGGACTTTTTGGAAGTGATTGTATTTAGGGTACCTGAATGTAGATTCAGGCTGTGATGCTGGGATTAATAAGGTTGTGGATAATAGAAGCCTCCACCTCGGGTGGGAGAGGCACAAATCAGCAGGCGTGTAGCCTAAATGGGATAAAATGGCAAGATAGGCTGCTACCGCTGCTGCCGCTGCCACCGCCTTCTCCCTGCCATAACCTGAATTGTTTCTCCTTTTCAATGCCCTTTTGCCAAGGCACCCAACCTTGGAGCCAGCCAGCTATATACTGAAACCTCAACAAAATGTGAGCTGAAATGTACTTTTCCTCCTTTAACTTGTGTTCGTAGGATATTTTGTCCCCATCACAAGAAAATAACTAAGTTATCTCCTTTTCTTTCCTTCTTTTCTTCCTTTTCTTCCATTTCCTTTTTTTGTAGTATTGGAGATAAATCCAGGGATGCTGTACTCCTGAGCCACATCCTCAGCCTTTTATATTTTTTATCTTAAGACAGCGTCTCACTAAGTTGTCTAGGCAGGGCTCAAATTTACCACCCTCCTGCATCAGCTTCATGTGATGTTTTCCTTTCCAGATTTCTTCTCAATGACTTCACACATTGAAATAGGTTGTTACTGAATGTAAAGTAGCAGTGTTCATCCTTAAACTAAATTGTTGGGTTTTATAAACTTAATGTTGGGTTGAGATCTCCTAATAAGTAAGATTAAACAAAAAGCAAGTAGATTGAAAATAAAATTAGAGCCTGGTAATTTACCACTTGATGGGCACTAGAAACAATCCCCAGAGCCTTTTTTCTTAAGTGATTAAGTCTTTCTTTCTGATTGCTCAGATCCCAAGACAGGTCTAAAAGAAATCATGAAATGCTTAAGAAATGATACAATGCAGTAAAAGGTAGGAACTTTCCATTTTTCTTTGACTCTTAGGTAAATTGTTTCCCTCATTACTTCCCCTGATCTTTACTGCGAGGGCCTGGAATTCATCTGCAATCTTTGCCTCCTCCTTCTTTTTGATCAAAACTAAATAAGAGTTTAAAATAGCCCAACTCTACTATATCCCATTCCCGTCCACCTGCCACTGAACTGATATAGAAGTTAAAGGTTGGGCTGGGAAACAGGCACCATCTCACTTTTATGGACTGGCTGGAATTCTAGACCCACATCTTGAATTGTGATCACTCACTGTCCCCTAGGAATGGAGAGGGTGTCTTGGGCACGGCAAGGGGAGTATCACTTGCAGCTCCCAGGCAGAAACTAGTCAGCTTTTGTCAGTTTCCTCATGACCCTTAAAATCTTCTCCCACTGGATCTTCTCATGACTTCCCTTCTGGGGCTACAGCTTCATCTATTTGAGTGGTTTCTGTCCATTTCCACTCACTTGAATATTCCATCATAGTGCCAAAGAAGACTAAGGTCTCCATAGGTTGAGCTGCATAAAACAAGATAAAGAACTTTTAGAGCACTTTACACTTGCTTATTATGTGGCTTTAAGTTCTGCTAGAGGCCTGAGCCTGAATCAATTGGACAATTTGGGATCTTAAAGATACACAACACATTGTTTGTTCCTGGCATGTACAACATAAAGCCCATTCTAAATGGTTAACTGAAAAGCCACTTGTTTATTTTTTATTTGATTATGCCGAGGGCTGTGTCTGCACCTCCTGCTACAGTGCCCAGAGCGTGTTAGCTACTTGAGTTCATAGATGAGTACAGCCTTGTTCCCGGAAGGATCGGGTACCAGTGTAAAATGCCAACCACTACGAGTCAAAGGAAGTAGAAAAACCATGATTCTTGTATCTCAAGTGTAGGAATTTCAGAGGAATGGGAATCCACGGTGGCATGGGATGCTTGAAAGAGGCTCCCTGCTCCTTGGCTCTCCACCCCCGTGCCTGGGACCTCACACTGGGCCCACAATGCCTTCCCTGCCCTCTCCCTGATTCTTGTCTCTGGAGGAGCAGGTCTCCCCTTGGCTTCCGGCAGACTCCAGAAATGCGAAGATGTGACTGCAAGCATGGCTGTTTTAAGGCTAATGCTGTGACACTACATCCTGTCACAGGAGAAAGTTCCCTGGCTCAGAAGGAAGCCCTGGTTCTTTCCTTCTGCAGCTGAGTGTTTTCAGTAAAGATCAGCCATAAAGTCTCCCTCCAGGGAGGAGACTGCTTTTCAACAAGCCCAGCTCTAAGATGTGACACAGCACAGGCCAGCAGCCTGCCCCCAGCCCGCTTTCTCAAATAAGGCCCGGCAACAAGACTTGCTCAAAAGTGCTTCATAGATGAGCAGGTTAATGAAAGCTGTCTGCGGAGCCGTAGGAGATTTAATATGGGGTCAGTCTAAGAATTACTCAGCCAGCCTGGTGATCCCGGGACTGTGACAGGAGCAGGCATGGGACAGAGCCTGGAAACTCATGTTACACATGTCTTCATATGACTTCAGGAGCAAAGTACATGGTAGATAAGGGCCGCAAATGAGGCCATATTGATTGCACTAACCTATTTCTCTGGCCATGTGAGGGGTGTGATCTCTAAGCCCAGGCCCACCCCTTCCTATGGTCCAGTGACTGTGCACGAGGGACACCCCAGCAGTGTCTTCTGCCAATGGACGTGAATGGCTGACATTCACAGGCTGCATTTTCATTTCATGATACAAAAAGACAGAACAAAACTATTCCAACTTGCTTTGTTCTAAAATAGAATTACCTTTGTTTCCACATTGTTTTTTAATCAGGATGCGTTAGTTGTGCATATCAATGATTTCACTGTAACACTCTTGAATGTGTGTACCATGTACGTTGACTATCTTCACCTTCATTGCCTCTTGCCCCCTTTCTACCACCCTGATCCTCCTTCTCTTCCTTAGTTTTCCTTTTTCTACTTTTGAGTCATCTTTTCATTTTTCTAGGTTCCACATATGACAGAAAACACACAATATGTGTCTTTCTGAGTCTGATTTATTTCACTTAACATGATAGGCCATTATTTTGACTGCATGGAGAGATAAAATGGTTGTAGTAAGAGGACAGTCATTTTATACAATGGAAAATACAGTGGTGATATGCCCAGCATAGTTAATTTTAACAAATATTTATTTGGCTGTCTCAAACTGTGTAATGTGTTCTAATCTGGGGGGAAAGTGTCTGGCACTAAGGATTGAACCAGGGCCTTTGCACCTAGCCTTTATTTATTTATTTTTGGACATGGTCTCACTAAGTTACCCAGGCAAAGCCAGAACTTGCAGTCCTCAGCCTTTGAGAATGCTGGCGTTGCAAGCGTGCAGCAGCCAGCACACCTGGCTGTCAGTTCTAGCTTTGAAGGGGCTCCTGAGCAGAGTGTGTGTATCTGGACCAGCACAGGGGCCTGGCTGTGATTCTAAGCCCCTGCAACAGGTGCAAGATGGGCCCTGGGCTGCTCTTTCTCTGTGTGAGTGAGACGTGCCACCAGTCTACATGTCCCGCTGTTGCACACCTCTGTTCTAACAGTGGGGACCTCCAAGACCTGTCGAAAGTGACGTGAACCACGTGATGGCTGGCTGCTTCCTCAGGTGGAGAGGGAGGGCAGGCCGGGGATCTGGAAAGCTTTTGGCACTGGTTCCTCTTTATGAGGCAACACACTGTTTCTGAATGTCAGCAACTTAACATTTGTAAGGAGCTCACTCTCCTGCCCCTACTCCCTCCGTCATTTTACCCTCTTCCCACGTGGGAAAAGTATCTCCCTACTTCCTCATATGTGACTTTTATTTTGCTCTTTGATTTCTATTTGGAGTGTCTCATTTGTGTGTTTGACTTATTTCACTTATCATTATGATTTTTTTCTTTCTTCCACTTATCATTAAGATTGTTTATCTTTATGGCAGAGCAGTGCTCCACTGTGTGCAAACACCACCTTTTCTTTATCCATCGATGGATCTATTGATAGATATATAAGCCACTGTTAGGACTTAGCCATTCAAGTAGAAATCCCATCGCCCCGCTGTCCCCTTTCTCCATACCTTCCCACTCTGTTTCTCAGATGCTGAGGGTGGGTGTGCAGGCTGGCGTGGTGTCCATGCAGAGGTGCTCATGACCAACTTTCCATAGCCAGGGCCTGTGTAGGGCATGTGAGGGCCTGGAATGCCCATGCAGGTTGCTCCTTCTGACGGCCTAAGAGTGCAGCAGGGTGCACGTCCTGCACACACACACACACACACACACACACACACACACACAGCTGTGACAGGCACTCCCAGTGCAGAGAGCTCAGAAGTGAACAATGGACATTTGCACAGGAGACAAGAAAAGGATCCAGGAGCTGGCCTGAGCTCAGAGGCCTCGAGAGACAGCAGGAGCACAGTGCCTGCTGTAGGGGCTGCTCCGCCGTCCCCCAGCCAGTCCCCAGAATGAATTGACAGTGGACAATGTACTCTTCAGACCACGATTCTAAACTTCCATACCAAAAAATCTCTAAAGACTTAGAGATCCCACAAGTATTGTACTTCTGAATTTTTCATGAGATTCCCATGATCTGTCTTCAAGATTTGTTTTCTTCTGAGGAATAAATGCTGATGAACTTATCTTAGGGAAAACACAAAGGCAGGTGAGACTCTTAAGTGCACTCAGTGTAATCCTTTTTCTCAGAATCCAAGCCTGCAAATCTCCTCTCTAAGAGGAATGAATTAATTTTTCAAAAGCAAAGTGAAGACATTAGGAACATTAAAGCTGTGAGGATTCGTGTAATATAATTAACTTGACCCAAAAGGGGGCTCTTTGAGCCCAGAGACTTCGGCGTTTTGCTAAAGGATGAAATGCCATTACCAAGGGTTGTGTATGTATCCCATGGCTTTTCCTGGAGGATGATTCTTTGCCAGTGTCCCCTGTTCTAACTGTGTCCAGATGTCCCCCAAAGCCTCATGTAGTCATAGGTGGGGCTTTTCAAAAATGTCTAGACCTAAAGTATGTGATGTTGGGATTAAGTGTATTGCTGGGATCAGGGTGTGTCCTTGCTAAAGTAGTCCACTGATTGGTTTGCATAGTTCCATGTAGGAGGAAAGGTGCCTCACCTTGGGTATGAATGCTACCTGCCCTTAAGGCAGGTGACCTGGATGGAATATAAGGGACAGAAATATGGTTGTCCCTGTGGCTTGCTGCTTGCTTCCTCACGACTTTGCTGCCTTCTGCCTGCCATGAACTCTACATCCTCTGCGATGCCCGTCTCCCATACCACGCTGCCTTGGAGCCAGCCAGCTAGGAATTGAAAGCTCTTCAGACTGTAAGCAATATAAACTTTTCCTTCTTCAACTTTGAGTGTTGGGTATTTTAACAATGAGAAAAGTAGCTAAGACACTGAGGAGGATGTGCCTGTTGAGCCCACATGAGTCTAACCACAGAGCAGTCCCCCCTGTGTTGTTGGCTCATGAGGCAGACTCTCATCTAAAGGGACTGAAGAGCAGTGTAGTGTGTGCATGTAATCCCAGCTATCTGGGAGGTAGAGGCAGAATGGCAAGGTCAACATCAGCCTGACAAACTTAGCAAGAGTCTCTCTTAAAATAAAGCAAAAGGGCTGGGGATGGAGCTCGGTGTTAGAGCACCTGCCTAATACACACAAGGCTCTGAGTTCTGTCCTCAGCACCATAGAACAATAAGACTTCGGAGTCCATTTAGGTCTGGGTTGTCTGCATTGTTCAGACTGCATTATATGCAAGAAAAGGATACCCTGTCCCGTCTTGTGACAGCCATCCATGTAGTTGCACTGAGGAGCTGGCACATGTCAGGAGCCATCTGGGAGCTAGCGGACAAGATCAGCCCCTGTCCCACAGAGCTCACGCTCAGGGCCAGGGAGATTTTCCAGAGCTCATAGCTGGAACCAACAGGAAACAATCTTCACGACGTTGTCATCCGGCCACTCATTTGACAGAAATTCTATAGACCCAGGGACCGCCCAGCCCAAACACCTTCTTTCCATCTCTTCCTTCTCCAGTCTTCCTGTTCTGGCCCTGAGCCTGAGGGAGTGGAGAAGTTCCATCTTCAGAGACAGTACTGGGCTGTCTAACTACAGTCTTCACCCTCAGAAAGACACCCGCAAAATTCACAGAATTGAAGCAAAAATCTGACAGCAGCGTAACCACCCATTAAAAAATAAAACAAAGCTACATTTCCTACTTATGCTTAGTTGAAAATACCTGCAAAGGAATGAAACAGGATGCCTTCAATGCCTATTTCTAAGCATCAGGGCTAGACAGGCTTAACATCTGGGACAACCACCTCAGTAATCTTTGTGCCAGAAAGCTGAGTCACAGGAGTCCCTCACAAGAGGCCTCTCCTGTCCTGAAGACTGACAGGAAGTTTACTGGTACATTTTAGGTATACATTGTGATCCCAGTCATCCGTGGAAATTTCTACTTGTACATGATGTATCTTTTCCCCCATTCTCCTTTGTTCCCTTCTACTTCTCCAACTTCCTGTTTATAAAAAACTGTTTCCATTTTTCCCTTCTTTTTTCATTTTTTTCTTTCTTTTCTTTCATTTCCCCTAACCTCCCTCCCTACCTCCCCCATGGGCCATTAAATCTTATCTCACATTATCTGTTACACGTTTTGGTCTTCATTTCCACTTTTAGTCTCTCACACCGGAGAAACTACTCGGAATTTGTATCCCATTTATTTCACCTAAGAGTATGGCCTCAGGATGCATCCATTTAGCTCTAAATCTCTCTCTTCTATCATTCTTTGTGGGTGTGTAGCATTCCGTTTTAGAAAAACACCACATCTTTATCCAGTCAGTAGTTGATGGGCTTTGGGGCTGTTTCTAAGAGTTAGCTATTATAAACTGTGCTGCTACAAACATGGGCACACATGTATCATTGTTATATGATTCTTTGCATTCTTTTGTTAAGATACTCAGAAATGGAATAGCAGGGTCAAATGGGAGTGCTAATCATAGTTTTCTGAGAAATCTCTACACTATTTTCTACAGTGGCTGCCCCAGTCTGCACTCCTACCAACGGTAGAGAACACTTTCTTTTTCTCTACAGCCCCTCCAGCATATGTTATTGATTGATTTCTTGATAGCCATTCTTTCTGTAGTGAGATGAAATCTGTGTTGTTTTCATCTATATCACTCTAATAAACAGTGATGTTGAACATTTTTCATATGTTTATTTGTTGTTTTTACTTGTTTGTCTGAGAATTGTCTGTTAAGTTCAGATGCCCATTTTTGGATTGGGTCTTTAAATTTGGGAGGTCTGATTTTTAAGTCCTTTATATATTCTAGAGAGTAATCCTTTGTCTGAGGAGCAGCTGGTAAAATTTTTCCCACATCGTGTGTTGTCTCTTCACTCTGTTGGTAGTTTCTCTTGCTATGATGAAGCTTTTTAATAAGATTTGGTCCTAGTTATTGATTTTTTGTGCCTGTTCATGTGTGACTTAAATTTTCTTTAGTTTTTTTCCTATGCCAATGTCTTTAAGAATCCTACTAACCTCTCTTCCAGCAGGTTTAGTGTTTCTCTTCTAATATTTAGATCTTTGGCCCATTTTTATTTTAGTTTATTGCATGGTGAGAGATATGGTCTAGTTTTAATCTTTGGCAAATTGAAACCTGTTTTTGTCAGCACCATTTATTAATGGAAAGGATATATTTACTGGATCTCTGTCATGGCAGTGAGAGGAGAGAAGGGGCATTGTGTTGTCAGGAACAGGGGTGACAGGTGTAAGGGAGAGAATATCAGAGACAGGCACCATCATACAGGAGGCTACAATTCAAATATCTGAGCCTGTACCCAGCTCAGGTGAGGCTTTCCTGGTCAGATAACCCAGAGCAGAGTCCTCTGAGGACTTTGCATCAGAAGCTGGGAATGTGAAGTGAGAAATGGATCAAGAGAGTCACATGGACCAACCTTGGCTGAGCGTAGTAGGGATCTCAATGTATGGGTTCACCAAATGGGAAATTAATTTTGCTCACATAGACAGACTGTGGCTGCTAGAACTGCTCCCTGAAAGTCATCAAGAATGTCCACAGCCTCCTCCTCACCCTCCACCTGCCGTGTCCCCCATCACTTGCAGCCAAAATGCCTTCTCACATTGCCAGATGTTTCTTAGGGGACAAGTTGGCAGAAAAATGACTATTTGTGATCTTGTTCTGTTACTGGCCCCAGCAGGCAGAGGGTAAGGAGGCTGCTGAGCTTCCCTCAGTGCCCAGGACAATGCCCATCAGAGCTCTCTAGTCCAGATGTGCATGGTACTGAGGTCAGAACACCTTGATCTAGAAGCCTCAGGTTCCAGAAAGTAATGGAGGAAACGAGAGCTGCTCTGACCAGTTCCACTGAAAACGTTCTGCAGGTCGGGGATGTCTGCAGCTGTGTGAGCATATTCAAAATGATAAAGTGACCCCTGCAGTAACTTTTTGTGTATATTTTACACAAAAAAATATAAATATAAATATAAATATAAATATAAATATAAATTATAAAATAATCCTCTTAGAACCACTGCTATAGAAAGGAGTTCTGGGAAATAAGGCTTTTGGGAACTGAACTGCATGACCTTCAAGAGCAGTAGTTGTATTCCAGAGGTCAAGCCAAAGCACCACAGTAGTTTTGGTTCAGGAGACAGTAGTCCCTGATGGCCATTTCCCTGACAACAGGGGCAGGAGCCAGTGAGAAAAGGGAACAATGGACACACTAAGGATATCCCAGACATTGTCACAGTCTGTTGAGGTCTCAGAGTTGCTAAGATTTCATGCTCATAATCAAGAGCTTGAGCTTGTCTTTGGGCCTCTGCTCAGGCTGGTAGGAACATGATGCTGTGTGGGTTTCTGGACTCTGTGTCTGTCTAGCAGGGAAAACATGGAGAGGGGACTGGAGGTGACCTGTCTTTCTGTTATAGCATCTAGGCTCTTACAGAAGGCACAGCTAGGAGTTCACCCCTCTGCGTGTTTGTCCGCGTGTTACGTATCTGACTATTTCACGAACACTCTTTCCACATCTTCTCTGCGCCAGGATAGGTGGCTCATCAGGAAGCAGCAAGCGCTTACACTGTGAATCAGGCCTCAGAGACCCCCGGCCAGGCCCTGTACTTGCTGTCCAATGACTCTCACCTCCCAATGATCAATTTCTCTGTCATGACTGTGCTTCTCCTGTGAAATCACGTCCTGAGGTTACTGGACTGGAAGCAGTTCGTAGGAACACACAAGCTGGGGCATTCTAAGTGCTGATGCCCAGAAACCTGAGACTCTGGCCACGTCATCGAAGAGCCAAAACACGCATTGTATGAAAATATTCTATGACTGTGAAGAAACTCGATCGAGACATTGAATGAATGTGTCCTTCTCTTAAGTGAAAGGCTTAGATTAAAACCTATTGTTCTTTATTTATGGATGCATAAGGTAAACAGTAAAGTACCATTTTAGCTGAATTATCCCTGCTACTTACACTGATAAATTCCAAAATACTTCTCCAGTTGACTGATGCTATCATCTCTACTCCAAGCTTTCTGTAAAGCAGTGCCCTCTAGTGGCTAAGAATACACTTGAAAATTAAATAGGGAAGTTATTTTTAGTCTGGCTGAAAAATTGATTGTAAGGCCAGCATTTAAAGAGATTGATGACCTTGCTGCAGATGTATACATTGTATATGTGCAGCAAACAAGCATGAAGACAGATACAATCTGGTTTGTTAACGGGGTGTCTGATTTCTTGATCGGCAGCCTATTAATTCACCTATTAATATATAATGTTACCCTGGGTGTAAATTTAGCTGCCTGTCATTTATAATAACATTAGCAATGTGACATATTGTCATTTGAACAAGAGTGCTGCTTTCTGCCAAAGCCAAGAGCCTCAGTAATTATTTTTTAAAGCATAGTTAGGTGTGATTCAGTAGAGATATGAGTACAGGAATAGAGAAGTCAAAGGATCGACAGAGGGGACCTAATTTTTATGAAAAATTACTCTTGTCTCATCCTTCTTTATTCGTCCAAAAAGATCATTACAACTCAAGAGCTCAATACCATATTTCTCAAAATGCAAATTAAATACTGCCTCTCAAAATAGCCTTTCTCAGCTAAAAATATCCCCCCCTCAAAAAAAATTTTTTTTAAACTGAGATGGCTTTTAGCCAAAAAGACAAGAGTAAATGGAAAATATTTCTTTTTCTTTTCTGTCTGTTTCCTGTGGAACTGTATTAGGAGATTTCCAAAATCTATAGCTGTGGTTTTGTACCCTCAGTCATAGACTACTCAGCACAC
This sequence comes from Petromus typicus, assembly GCA_004026965.1. Classification (NCBI taxonomy): domain Eukaryota; kingdom Metazoa; phylum Chordata; class Mammalia; order Rodentia; family Petromuridae; genus Petromus; species Petromus typicus. The sequence continues at coordinate 80,817 of PVIR01003541.1, forward strand.
AAGTACCTGGACCACACAGTGAGAGGCACATGTGAGACTGAGGATTGGGAAAGCAAGGCCTTCAGAGTTTGGAGAATGGTGTAGAGAATAACTGTTGGATGCTGTAACTGCAGACCTGGACTGTTCAAAGACAGCCTCCTGGCTAGTGGGGAAGTGTCCTCCTCACCATATGCTGCGTGGCAGCACCCAAAGGGCTAAGCACTATGCTCTCATCAAAGTCTCCCACTCCCACTCTGAGATCTCCCTGCTGGAGGGCTCCCCACATCCCAGCACGGTCCTGCATACCCACTAGTCCTTGGCTTGACTCTGTTCTTGTAGGATGTTTAGAGTAACTTTCATTCTAGGAGGATGGATTTACCTCTACCAAAACCCTAGGAAGACGATGTAGACCTCCGTGTGCCCCACACCGAGCTCCTGTCTTATCATCTTACATTACTGTGGTACAACAGGCATGACTAATGAACCAGTGTTGATACGGCGTGATCACCTGAAATATGCACTTTATTCCTGTTCCCTCACTGTGAGCTAATATTCTCCGCAGTGGCCTCTGGGCCCACCCAGGAGAGCCGGTCGGGTTTGGCTGTGACCCCTCCTTGGGCCCCACTTTCTGTGACAGTGTCTTGGCCATTCCTCTTCATGGGCACACTAAGGTGGTTGGTTTTCTCTGTTCACCCAAGGATGCTTTTGGGGGATAAATTCCCCCTAGCCCTTCTGTACAACTTTCTTTAGACTGCTGCACTCGGTTTATTAATAGTTTAGGAAGTTTTTTTAAAACTACATTTGTGAAAGATGTTGGTTTGTGGTTTAATACCTTTTTCTATATCAAGACAATACTAACTGTATAGAACACTTTTTTATGTCTTAGAAGAGGTGGTGAAACTTTTGTGTAAATTTATTAAATATTTTGTAGAATTCACAATTAAAGTCCTCTGTGCCTGGTCTTTTCTTCTGGGGTGATATTTTGCTGACTAATTCAGTTTTTCACTTGTTACTGAAATAGTCAGATTTTCTACTTGTTTTTGAGTCAGTTTCAGTGGTTTTTCCACTGAATTTTTTCCATTTAATTTAAGGTATCAGATTTGTTGGTATATAGTTTTTTACAGCCATTGCTTACAAATACTTTTTACTTCTGTAAGCTTAGGAGTAATATCATATCTTTCCATTTTTAAATTTAAGTTTGTTTCTTTTCTCTCCTTATGGTGGTAAGGCTATCTAAAAGTATACATTTATTTGATCTTTTCATAGAACAAAATTCTATTTTTCTCTTTGGCTCTGTTATTTATTACGTATTTTCATTCTACTCTTTAATATTTCCTTCTTTGTGTTTGCCTTGAATTCAATTTGATCTTATTTTGCTACTTTCAATAGCTAGAAACTTACTGATTTGAGATCTTTCTCTGTAGCTATCACTACCAGTTATAGCTTTAAATTTTCCTCTATACACTGCTTAACTGCATTGAAAATGTTTTGATACATTTTGTTTTCATTTTTATTTGTATCAAAGTATTTTCTAATTTCCTTTCTGATTTCTCCTTTGACTCATTCATTAATTATGGCTATAACTTTAAAAAAAAAAAACAGGGTCTTGCTTTGTAGTTCAGGCTGGTCTTAAACTCAGCAGTCCTCCTACCTCTGCCTCCCCAGTGCTGGTATTATAGGAGTGAGCCCCGACACCTGTTACTGTGTATGTGGTACTCATTGCTGGTAGAAGTGAGTCACCATGCTTGATAGTGTTATACATAGTTACCAGGGATCAAAGTAGGGACCTTTCACTTGCAAGGCATACTCCCAAACCACTGAGTTAAATCCCTGGCCCATAACCATGACATTTAATTTTCACATGTCTGTGAACTTTCCATTTTTTGTTATTGATATCTCATTTCAATACATTGTGATTAGAGAATATACTTAATAGGATTTTGTTTCTTTTGAATTTATCAAGTCTTGCTTTGTGACTTGGAACATCAGTATCCCTGTTCCATGTACCCTTGGGGAAGTGTGTTTTTCTGTAGTTGGAGTACAGAAAGATATCTTCTAGGTCTAGGTGTTTTACAGTGTTTAAATGATTTCTTTCTACATTCTAGTTATTGTGTTAATTATCAAAGGTAGAGTATTTTAATTTCTAATAAATATAGCTATTTCTTCCTTTGGCTTTTCAGTGCCATTTTATGTTTCAATTTTAATGTCATTGGTGGTTTTTACTATAAAGTTATTTGCTGCTTAGAGGCTACAAATAACATCTCAGTTTATGACAACTGAATCAGATTCCTATCAATTTAATTTCAATAGCATACAAAAATTTTTCTCGTACATGAATCTGTTATCACTCCCCTTTTTCCTGTTATTGTCATTCTATTTACTTCTTTATATATTATAATCTTACATAGTTTTATAATCATTGTTCTAGGCATTTGTCTTTTAAACCATATTGGAGAAAAAATGGTTTACAAACAAAGATACATTTGCATTGTCTTTGATAAATACTTGTGTATTTATTTTTACAAATGTGTCTGAGTTCTTCAAGCATATTGGAGTTACTATCAAATAACCTTTTAATTTCAAACTGAAGGATCCCTTTTATTATTTCTTCTAAGGCAGGTCTTCTAGCCATTAACTCAATTTTTATCTGACAATGCCTTCATGTTGGAAAGAACAATCTGGCTGGATACATATTCTAGACTGATAACCTTTTTCACTCAACTGATGACGAGTCACCCCATTGCCATGGGCTTCCGCGGTCTCTGATGAGAAATCAGCTGTCAATCTTACTGAAGGTTATGTTTACATATCGAATGGCTTTTCCTCAAGGCTTTGAGATTTCCTCCTGTCTTTTCACGTTAGCAGCGTGACTGCAGCAAGTTTAGAGGTGCATCTCTTTGCTTATGGTGCTTGGAATCTTTCAAGCATATTCATCGTTTCTCATGTTTTCATCAAACTTTAGTTCACTGCTATTATTTTATTAATTCTTGTGCCTGCCTTCTGTTTCTCACCTCTTCCCGAGACTCCCATCTATTAACTGGGCAAAGTGCCACAGGAATCTGCAATTCTATTCGTTCTTCTTCAATATTTTATCCTTCCCTCTCAGACTAAACAGTCTCAATTTAGCACTGAATTCACTGCTTTTTTCTTTTGTCAGGTAAAGTACTGTTTAGCACCCTCTAGTAAATTTTTTGTTTCAGTTACTGTGTTTTCCATCTCCAGAATTTGTGTTTGGTTTGTAAAAAATGATTTCTACCTCTTAATTGGTTTTCTGTATTTGGAAAGACATAGTTTTCATATCTCTGTGAATATATTTTGACAGCTAATTTAAAGGTTTTATTCAATATGGCCAATGTCTAATCTTCTTCGGGTGTCACTTTTTTATTAAAAACTTTATACAGCCATATCCTAATTATTTTTTCTTATGCTTTGGCCATGCTTTTCTTCTTTGTGCATGTGAGACTCTGCTGAATAATGAAAATTTCAAATAATATAATGTAGTAACTCTGGAAATAGAATTTCCTTCCTACTTAGGTCTTACTATTGTTGTTATTCGTATAATTACTTCATTGTTTTCCTGAACTAATTTATTAGAGTCTGCATTCTAATTATGTGTGGCCACTAAAGCTTAGTGTTCTGATAATGATTATCAGGTTATCCTTCAAATAACTTGAATCCATGGCTCTTTTGTCAACAAGTGCTGTCTGAATCATGTATTTACTAGAGTAGCCAGGCAGGAAGTGCCCTTCCCTATGTACTCAGCGTCCCAAGGTCAGCCAGAGGTGAAAGAGCGTACCTTCTTGTACCTTTCTTGAACTACAGCCCTGTTAACGGAAATAGCTTTGCAGATTCACAGCCATATGTTCAAGTTTTTCAAAGCCCTCATGGCTGTGCCATTCCCTGGCTTTTCCTTTCAGGTAATTTTGACATCTTGTTACTTCAGCTGTTACCACGACCTCAGACAGCTGTTAAACAATTGTTAATGGCTTTTCAACAAGACTACTTGGAGGTAAGGACTTAGGAATAAGGCAGTTTAAAAGGCCCAAGCTCACTCCTGTTCAGGAGAGTCAGTGACTTTTCTTGAATAAATCTTGCTCAGATCATTGAAAATCATTGGTTAGAGGCCAAAGTTTGTAAAAGTTGATTTTGACAAATTTTTTCATCTCACTGCTCTTGTGAACAGCAGATTTTTTCTGGTCCTTACTCTGCCATTCTGGACACGGATCTCTCTTCTATAAAGTTTGAAGTGTAGCTCTTTTTTCTATGCACAAAATGGCCTGTTTTTTTAGCTGTAATACATGTGATATTGGATGACATTTAAAAGTACATTAAGTATTGTTTCTCATCAATATATTCACAAATTTATAGAGAAGAAATTTAAAATATGCACATATTTCTATGCTGTTTTCAGGGGTAAGAATTAAGAGTGTAGAAACCCATTCTTTTGACCATTTTAGTTTAATAGTCTATTTTATAACAGTATAATTATCTGGAAAAGAATTTCATTAATGTGTTTACTCTGTAGTGTTGAAGTGACTGATTCTTTGAAAAGAAACTGCCTCTGGATAGTGAAATATGTGTTGTCTTGTTCTGTTTATGTATTAATCAAATTAACATGATAGCATTTAGCTAAATTTCTTCAAAATAACCCATTTAAAAAGCAATTTTTCTTTCAGTCTTTTCTGTATAGAATGTGGAAAGCATAAAATGACTCATACTGAGGTTTATATTAAGACAGCAGAAGTTAGTCCCCACACCCTTCCAGGGAGTGGATGAGGGTGACCACAAGCTGCCCACCATGAAGCATCAGCAAGTACTTCCTTCTGCCCTTCCGGCCAAGAGAAGGGAATGTAGAATTCATGTTTTCTTCTTCCCTTGCTATAAGTTAACAAAGAAGACAATGAGGATTTCTCTAGAAAGTTCTATAAAATCTCATTAATTCAATACTTTATTTTTGAGTCCTGGACCACCTTGAGTTTGCAGTCTGTCTTAGTGATATAGAAATTTGTTTCCAAATGTTTTTGTTACTTTTCTCACTGCTGAGACAAATTACACAGCACTCAAAGTTAAAGGAGGAAAGAATTATTTAGCTCACAGTTTGTAGAGGTTTCAGTTCATAATTGGCTGGCATCAAGGCAGGGTGGCATGACAGAAAGGCATTGCAGAAGAGAAGCAGATCTTGGCAAGCAGAAGGCAGGAACGCAGCAGAGCAATGAACTAGCGAGGAAGCAAACAACCTGCAGCATATATATGGTGAGCGCTACTGCCAAGTGCTGTGCAACACAACGGCAGGCTCATAAAAACATGACACTGTGTCCTCATCCACCATGTTCACCGGATGTGGCGCTGGGTGGCTTCTGGCTCTTCCCCAAAGTCAGTGTAACTATGAAAGGTAACATGAATCATCTACAGCAGCACGGTTAAAGATACCATTGACAGAGGACCTCCAGAACTGCTTCATAAAGAGGCAAGAATGAGTGTGTTTGAAGTAGGATGTGGGTATTTTGGAGAAGGTTAATAGCATTGTGTGTTTTGCTTAATAATTTTTAAAATTTAAACATTTGCTGTGTTTTTCAATCCTATCTATAAGCCTTTTGTAAGAGAAGCACTTTACATGACGGGAGGTTCTTGGTACTTAGAGAATGACAGAGAAATTAAAAAGAATCTCAGTGCAACTAGAGAATGTTTAGAAAGGATATTGAAACAAAGATGTTCAAGAAAACATAAAAGCAGTCTCAAAGTAAGCTGGCATATGCAGAGAAGGGTTCTTCTTTGAAATCTTTGTGGAGGAGATTTTAAAATTGAATCTTAAAGGCATTTATGTGCATAAGTTAGAAAAGGGTTTTTTGAGTTCCAAAGCTCAGTGCTAAAGTAAAGCAGGGCTACAAGGGCCAGTAGCAGCCAGTCTGCATCTGAAAAGTGTGATCATTAAAGAGTTATTTATAATATCCAACTGAAATTTATCTCTACAGTTTTCTATTCTTGTTTCCCCTTATTTCCTTCAGGACAACTTAGAATGATGTAAAATTGTTTGTGACAGTTCTTCAGATGTTGGAGGAAGTAGCTAATGTAGCTCTCTCTCCCTCATTCCATTCACAGCAGGACCAAAGCCAGTCTGCACACACCTCTCCAGCAAAGCTACATCAGGCGTCTGTGAGTTCCCTGTAGGCGGAGGGACTCGCAGTGTTGACACTGGCGATATTTCATTTAGTATTTCAGTATTCGATTCCTAGCTCGCACCAGCTGATTTGTCGGTGACATTACAGAACTGTCATAAAAACCTTCAATGGAGAGAGAAGGGAAAAGGCAAACATTGTATTAATTGTCAAAGAGGTATCATCTGCTGGAATAGCACATATAATTGGCAAAATTCTAAAACAGAGTCATAAACAAATATGTCCTAGCAAGTATATTACATCCCAAAGGAACTGAATCATTAGCCACATAAAGTATCCATTTTCCTAACTTTTTAGGCACTGGGGATTGAACCCAGGGCCTTCACCATGAACTACATCCCCAACCTTTTTTATTTTTTATTTTGAGACAGAATCTTACTAAGTTGGGATGCTGCACCATTGGGGTCAAATTTGTGATCCTCTTGTGTTGGTCTTCCAGAGTGCTGGGGGTCAGAACCACCTACCAGGTCTGGTGAGCGCTACTGCCTGGTATTTTCTGTCTGGTATTTTCTGGAACCTGTTTACACCCTTGCCAATACATTAATGACTTTTATATATTAATATGAAATTTATTTATTTGTTACATTTATTGGTAAAACAAGAGCAGTTACAAATGTTGGTAAAACATTTTTTCTTACTATAATTGGTCCTAATAGAATTGTTAAGGCCAGGGATTTAGCTCAGTGGCTCCGGCGCCTGTCTTGCAAGTGCAAGAACCCGGGTT